>VXBT01003828.1:0-23978 GCA_013400235.1 Oriolus oriolus
TCAAACTCTTCAGGTAAGGAGCAAAAATACTCAGGCAGCATTTTCTAGGGACAGCTGTGAGTAACCAAGTCCCAGGGAGCTGTGTAGCCCCCTCAGATAGGGAGGAGTTCCCCTGCCAGGGTTTCCCAAGTTCCTCTTCCAGAGGAGACCAAGCTGCCCAGATCGTGGCCATGAATACCCTCCAGTCTTCCCTCTTTCCCTGCTGGCCTTTGCTGCAAGGAGAAAGTGTTGGGGAAGACTGGAGGAGGCTGCTCCTTTTGTGCCATTGCCTCCTTCAGGCAGGGATACAAGAGGATCCCTGCAAAGAGGTGCCCATGCCAGCCCTGACCTGGCTGTGCAGGGAGTTGTGCCTGACGCTGTTGAAGCACGGGGAGGGAGGGAGCTGGGGCAGACCCCGGCATGGGGCTGGGGCCAGGGACCGTGTCTGGGGGACCGTGCGTGTGTCCGTCCCAGGAGCTCTCCATCCCCCACCATCCTCCATCCCAGCAGGGCCTTCCAGAGTAGGTAAAGTGGAATGTGTTTGGAGGAGTTCACACTTGTTGTTGCTTTCTGCTTGCGAGCTTTTTCAGTAAAAAAATTTAGCTTCACTAGGTTCTCTGGAAAAAAATATTTGGAGATGAACCTTATAGGAAATTAAAATTCATTAAGTGTTTTCCTTTTTATTTTTGGGAATATGAATGAGAATTCCTATTTTTTCCCTATTTCACAGAAAATGTCTCATCTATGGGAATGTACTTATGGAGTGAAGTGTAAAAAACCAGGCAGGGTGAAAACTAGAGTTTAATGTCTTGGAAGAGAACTGTAATTACCATCCTATACATAACATGTTTTGAAATACAACTTTTAATTACTTATTAACCACTTAAATTATGTATAGATATAAAATACATACTCTAAAGCCTTTACGGAATATATATAATTATCTGAGAAAATATACTATGATGATTAACTTTGAAGCCCTCCTTTTAGTAATGTGTCTGCAGTAAAGGACCTTGCCATGACACTGTCATCATAAGGCAAGTATGTACCAGTGCAGTATTAAAGACACACTATTGTAGTCTGCCTTTTTTAACAGTCACTGGTTTTGGCAACCCTTGATACAGTTTCTTTCTTTGTTTTGATTTTAGCTGTATTAAGTAGAGCTGAACTGTGAATGCTCGATATGACAGATAATGAATTTCAGCCATACTCCATGTCCTCGCTGTGATATCCTGCTGGATTGTGCAGGGAAAACAGTTACTATACATTAAACAAGCAAGATACAGCTGTGTGCTCTGCAATTGCATCTATACTCTCTAAAACATACCTGTTAGATTCCTTTAGCAGAATTATAGATTAACTATTCAATGTATGAATTACTTTATATATGAACTGGCTATTGTGGAAATTCACAGAAGCCCTAACGTCAATATCTTTCCTCTCAGTAGTAGTGGACTTCTGCAGTGCATATCCTTGTGGAAGAAATTCAGCTAAATGTATTTCCTTAAACAGTAAATATACCTGTGAGTGCCAGTATGGATTCTACTACAGCAATTATAATTGTCACAGAGGTGAGTTGCAGAAGGGCATCAATGCTTTTAGTTACCTGCTCGGGTGAATTTTGCTTCCCATACCTCTTGTTTTCATGTTATAATTGAAAACACAACCAGTCTGGGAAAGTGACTGCAGAGCGATTCCTTGCTTTGCAGACAGCCACTCCAACAGTGACCTAGATTGCTATCTCACAAAACAGTGCCAGCCAAAGAGGTTAATGTTCTAGGAAAAGAAGGTGAATTCTCTGTCAGGGGTGCTGGAGATTAAAATGAGTGAAAAACAGGACAAAAAACTGCAAGTGTAAACCTGACATCAATATTAATGGCCATGATTTAAAAAGGTCCAAACTCATGAAGACCTCTGAGCAACCAGATTGATTTTCCCCATTGCTAAGCACTCATCAGAGTCCTGTTGAAATGCATTTCTGAAATGCTTCTGAAGGCCAAGCGTGTGAGTAAATGGGGCTGCTTGTTTAAGTGTCAGCAAGCAGAGTTCTCAAATTTACTTGTGAGGCTCAAGAATCAGGTCAATTCTGAATTACTTTCTCAGTAAACCACAGTGAACCACATTAGCTGCTTAATAGCTGCAAATTTGGAGTCTTTAATATACATATTTTCTCACTAAACTCTGTAACACCTCGTAGAGAGTCTTTTAGCTTCAGGCCATGCTGACAGTTTAATGTTACTCAGTTTCATAATCAAGACAGTTTGGTTGGTCCCAGGATCCTGCCTTCTTCCCTGGCAGCCAGAGTACATCCCCTATTGTGACTGCATTGATTTGTCCTCTATTGATCCCTCCCACACATGAAAAATAGCAGTGATTTTTTTATTTCCCCATCCCTGAAGGGTGGAGAAATCTAAAGTGAAACTTGACTTTCTTGAATGCTCTCCAGTTTACACTCTCTGTTCTCATTCCAGGGCAAGTATACCCAGCGACCTTTATAGCAGGAGCATCTTACAGTAATAGTCTTCAAACTGTAAATTCCACGGATTATGAAGAGGTGTTCGACAATGTATTAGCATTTGTGAGTGACGATGGTTTTTTCTCCCATATATTTGATGCTATGTTGGATGTCATGCAGACAGAGAGGACACACACTGTCTTTAATGTGAGGCCTAGAAAAGTTCCATTCTACTAGAGATCTACTTCTTTCAACGAATGCTTCACATTAGTTTAGACCTATTTATAAAAGACTTGAATTTCACCCTCAGATGAGCACATGCATGGCTCTTGCTGAAGTGAAGGGTGTCCCTGAAGTAATATCTGCATTTTTAGTACCACTTCTATTCTGGGGAGTTCTCATGTAAATTGCTTCTGCATCTTTCACCATTCCCTCTCCAGAAACAATGGGGCTGGGTGAAGTTTTCCAGCCTATTGATTTTCTGATCTCTGCTGTTTGCTGAAGGCTCAATAATACTCAGCAGTATGAGTAAGAATGAACAATTTTAATTTTTTAAAAAAGAAAATTATCAGTTCCACACAGCACAAACTTTTCCGAATGGCTGTCCAGCTCCGTCTAAACACCAAATAATAAGCCTCTTCCATAAGTCTACCAGTATAAGTACTTTAATGTTATCAGTGAAATGGATACTGCACATTTTTTATAATTCTATAATTATACATAAAATCTGGTAATAGATTTCCCGGAGAAATAAGATGAACAGTTTGATTTATACTACCATGTTGAAACAAGTGGATTTGCTTATTTCTCTTTCTGGCAGTAAGGAAGAAGAGATACACAACTCTACCAGACATCTGATCAAAAAATATTCACCAGATATTAATCAGGAATCATCAAAAATAGTTATCAATTTCTGCATGTTGTTATATTGCTTCTTCCTATGGATGTTGTGTCAGAAAGTACCAGAAGTTGTTCCTCCAGAATGTTAAAAAATAATTTCCTCAATTTTTTTGTCCAGCATTTTTTCATGATATGGCTACAGAAGAGCATCACATGTAGGACTAAAATAGATACATGTTAGAATGCAAAAATGAAAATAGCATAGAAAATAATTAGAATTTTATTACAAAGAAATATGGTTAGTTTATCTTTCATTTCAGTTGAATTAGACATCTTATCATCATCTCACAGTGCCTCCTGCTTGTGTGGCAGTTGAAGGCAGCTGCCTCCACCAGTTGTTCCCTGCTTCACATGGGATGAGGGAGAGCAGTGACTTTTCTTCTGACCCTGTTCAGCTCCCAATGCTTTCATCAGTGCTTCTTCCCACAAGATCAACCCCTGATGATCCCGCTTCCCTGCCTCTCAGGGACACATGCCACGTGTGAGGAGGTCAACTTCTCCCTCTTCCCTCTACTTGAACATAGATTGGTGCTGCGGAGACACCCCCCTGAGCAATGAGTTTGCGAGGGAGTATCTGTAACTATCAGCCAGTTAGCCCTAATGCACTGCCTGTCGTTCATTCTCCACCCCTCCACTGCCCTCCCATACTCCCTGTTCTTCCATATTCTACAGCACCACCCCACTGTTACTCTTCTGCAATATCTTTCCTGGTGGATTTAACAAATCACCTTACTTTATTCGTCCCTATAGTAGCATATTCTGTGTTAACACTTTACAGCTGAAGCCACAATGATTCATGTGATTTTGGTGTATGTTTCTGCTTGCCTTGAACTCCAATTTCTTTCTCTTTTATAGTTTGAGAAGGCCTTCAAAAATCTAGACTACAAGCAAACTGTCATCGTGCAACTTCAGTAAGTTTGCCGGTTTGTTTTTTGCTCAGTATATGCTTCCCACATACCTCATTTTAATCTGTTTCCCATGAAGTACTCAGTTCAATTAAAGATATGGGATGAGTACATCCCATCCCCTTAAAGGAGGGATGTTGGCCCCATTTATATCCCAGTATGTCTGTGAAATGGGCTGGCTGAGGCAGCTCCACACTGGATGCCCTGCTTTTAGCACCATGTAGGATAGAGCACTGTGCTGTAACCAGCAGTCCCTGTGATATCTGACGTGTCTGAAATTCTAAGTTAACTTTGAGGTTCCTGTGACCACTGGGAGTGCTACCCAGCTTGGAGTCCTAGTTTAATTTAAAAAACACCCTCGTTACAGGAGGCATAGAAAATGCATTTTATTGTGCACTTGTTGGTGTCTCCTGATGGCAGGTTGAGCAAAGATGCTACTGAATGGGTTGTGGTGACTGTAGCTGTGGCATGGGTCCCTTGCTGGTCTAGGCAGACCCTGTGAGGTGTCCTCTCTTCCCATCCCCATCTGTTGTGGGTTACTGTCCCCAGAGCTCTGCCAGCTTCTCTGTGAGTATTCCCTAACCCACATCAAGCAAAACGTGGCTTGCTGGCACACACAGCAGTGTCAACCCTTTCAGTGCACCCCAGGGATTAAGCAGCTAAGCAGTGTTGTTCTAACAGAGCTGTGGGAGCAGTAACTTCCAGCAGAGCAGTTGTGACACGGGGCACAGTAACACCTCAAGGAACTACGGCAGTCTGCCACTTAAGGATGTTTGTGTGCATATCCTGGCAGCATGAGGCTTAGCTGAAGAACAGGGAAGTCACTGCTGTTCTCCACCTCACGCCAGGGAGGTTGCTGTGAGCTGAACCCAACCCAGCTGGTGTGTAGTTGGCACAGATACCTGTACATTGCAAACAGACCCTTCTGCATTCATTGCAGTCATACCCTGAATTACCCTCACCACGCTTCGGGGTGGGTTGTCCACACTGTGCCTGGATGATGCCACAGGCTGATGGAAGCACGTGAAAGTTAGGGTCTAACAGATGAGGTTCTCCACACTACAGCTGGCTTGAGGTTAACCCAGTTAGAAAATGTCAGTTGTGTGTCAACAGCACACAAAGGAGCAGCGTTGTTAGCATTAAATCCAGCAGCTCCCTATTTACAGCTCGACCTACTGGAAAGATGACTGGTGATGTACTCCTGAGCAAGACTTACACCCATTTTCAGGTCTCTTGGCAACTACCTATGTTATGGGAAGAAAGAAGCTAGGGGAGAAAGAGAGATTTGGCAGAAGTTTTCTCTTGTCTTTGCATCTAGCTTGCTATCCATATGGATTATGTGAAACTTTAAAATGGTACTATCTGTCCTTTTCAGATCATCACAACAAAGCAGAAATTCTGCTTCACTGAATGTAACAGTGTCAAACCTGTTCGCCTTGGACTCATCTACAAATGAGAACAAAGTTAGTGCTGCAGTACTAACTGCAATAGCTAATGAATCAGGAAATCAGTCCTTTGTCATGTCTTACGAAGGTATGTAACTCCTTACTAGGGAAGTAATTAATCAGCAGAAACAGAGGTTTTTAAAATGCGGTTGGAAGATTTCTGTGGGCATAGAAGCCCATCGAATCATAAGCCTTGCTGCTTTTAAGGAGCTGGAGGTTAAGTCTTGGTAATTTTGAAGATTCAACCATTCAGTGCTAGTGTCTTTTGTCTTACTAAGGCTTTCTACTTCCGGTGTAAAGAAGAAAAGGAAAATATTTATTCCCTGGTAAGCAATGACATGGCGGTTTTAACTTGCTGATTGTTAAGTACTGGGAAAAATCAGGATAAAATATATACAGACATATAGTGTGCTTCTGAGAATAAGCCAGTATTTTACTGGAAAAATAGGATGAAACTCCCTTTAGACTTCTCTCATAATAAGCCATGGTAATTGAAATGAGGCCTCACTGATTAGCTACTGAGCTAAGAGATTCGTTGATCTAAACCAGTAAAGTCTTGCATTACTAAAAGTGTAGCACTGGGAGAAAGATTTTCTAATTAAAATAAGGCACTTTTTTCTCTTGTTTTAATTTTTTTAAAATATCATTTCCTATTTTGAAATCAGCTTTCTTAAAAGGCATAGCTAATAATTAAGAGTCCATTTCATGGCTTAAAGCCTGAGTTTGGTCTCTGAAGGTGACTGTATCCTCCTCAGCCATGACATTTCCTGTGTGCTGATCCTAAGCATGAGGAGGAAATAGGAAACTTCTGAGAGCTCCCAAGGCACCAGTGCAGTCACATCCCTCTGCAGCACGCCATGCACTGAGGTCTTTAAACCATTCCCACCACAAATACATGGATCTAAAGAGCAACACATTGGGCAAACAGAATACTAATGCTACTCATGAAATGAACTGCGTGCCCATAAAAGTTTATATCTCTCTAGAACTGCACGGGATCTGGGTCTCAGTTGTGGAAAAAACTAAGAATACTTTTCTCTTTCTCTATAGTTTCCTCTGTAGGGATTTTTTTTTTAAAGTAAGTCAGAAAGTCAGTGTTCAGAATATGAACTCACAGGCAGAATGTCCCTTTTCATAGACTGGAGCCAGTAAGGTTTGGAAGCAGTAGTAGGAGGCTGAGAAACAGAAGGTCAGAAGATGTGATGGAAACAGGACCTTAAGTGGTAAAGAGCAAGGGGGAAAAAAAAGGGCTGGTCCAAAAGCCTGCAATATTGATGTCCCAAGAAGAGGATTTGTAATTTTTTCTCTTTAGAATTACTAAATAATTGGTTTGTGATTTACCTGGCAAGTGCACTGCTTTCTATGAAAGGATATTCAGGTTTGCTCCCTGCTTCTCTTTTAAAGCGGCAAAACCTTGTGCCGTTTATGGATGTGATACTCAAACCACAACCTGTCGAGATACCCCGTTTCCAGAATGCATTTGCAAACTTAATTTAGAAAAGACAAAATGGGATGATCGTTCTTGTTCAGGTAAGCACCTCTCTGCTTTATCTATCCCTGAAAGGCTGACCTGCTTATTCTCTGTCTCAGTCCCTTTTTGAGAAGGGTGCTGGGCGAATGTGCTGACCTCTGAAAATCAGGGAGTGTGCGTCCTGTGAAGAAAACCATAGAAACACATCCTCACGTTTCACTCCGAACAAATCTATAATTTTATTCCAGCAGAATAAATTACTAAAACTTGATAAAATCATCATTGAAAACAGTGAGTAGGCAAGCCCTTAAATGCATTGTTAGAATCCTGGTAAGAACTGAGGTACTTTTTAGTAAACAGGTAAAGGATGGAACAAATTGAATCCTATACTCACAGCCTTCTCTGCTAGGACATATTTTGGGAATAAATTCCACATGTTACTTGAAAGCAGCTGACAGAACTGGAAGTCTCATGATGCACTACAGTGACCTGTTAAGGCTCCGTTCCTTGCTTATAATTCTAGGTTTGCATTACCTGGATTTAGACAGGTTTTTGTGAGAAGAATGATTTCTGTCATTTTTGGGAGCTGTTAGTTGTTGGGGTTTTATTTACTTTCTTGTTTTGAGTCTTTTAGTGAGTGCTCTGTTTATATTTTTAGCTACCCTCCAAAGCCCTGTGATATAGGTAATTTTCTTCCAAATACCTTATTTTCTTCTTATGGAAAATAAAATTTTCACACTACAGAAGGAAGAAAAATGTCTAAGACATAAGATTTTAAGAAAAACAACAAATAATTCAAAAATCCATGATAGAGTTATGAAAGCTGGCCACAATAAATCCCAGTGAGATGTGATCCAGCGTAGGCCTTTGTGACCCCATGCCTGTCTAAAACTGATAGTTTGCCATACAAATCATCTGCTGTGAGATCAAACTGCAGGCCATTGCTTGCCTATGTAAGATGCAGCCTAGCCAGATTTCTTTTTTGATTAATTTGGATGGTTTTAAACACAGCCTGTTTACTTCTAATTTTGCGATTTTATATTTCAGTTTTTGTTTTGCATAGGCACAGTCCTAAATAAGCCATTCTGATGCTTTAAACCACAAGAAAGGGGTGTGTGGGTTTCCAGAGCAATAAAATAATCTTCTGTCTGCAATTAACTCGTGTTTTTCTCCCTGAAAATACAGCTTGCAGTGAAAACTGTTCTGCAGCGGCAAAGAGGTACTGCGTAAGAAGAGAAACAGGTCTAGCATGCGAATGTATGACTGACTTTAAAGAGGTGGATGGAAAATGTGTGCCGTGAGTACTCAGGTTTTTATTGCATTCCTGTGTTGTAGGCAAAGGTAGGGGGGAAGAACATCTATCACAGGGCCAGCTGTAATCCAGAAGAACAGGCTGCAGCTACGTGAATCCGAGAGGTGCCCAAGGGGGATAGCAGGACAAACTCCTGCGGTGTCACAAGTTGTGACATTTTTACTCCTTGGCATCAGTCTTTTGTGTGCACTCATAACACCTCAGAGGAAAGTCAAGGAGAGCCAAGGTCACTCCAGAGTGAGTGAAGAGGATAAAGTATTTCACCACATAAACACAAACTACTCCTGCAGGGTGGCTGAGCCATGGGAACCGCTGTGCTGAAGTGTTTAGTAAGCAACAGGCATCAGAGCAAGACGTGCCTCCACTCCCTGGAATGTTTCCAGTGGTATCAGTGGGGACTGTTTCCTGATAACTTTCAGACCTATGTTATTCCCTCTTGGGTCTCTCTCTGAGGGTATTTCTGTCAGCTCAGGATCAGAACAGAACAGTGGTGTTTGCTGGTGAAGCCGAGTGAGAGACTGGTTGTGCTCCACTGTGGTGGATAAGCAGAGAGACTCACTCCCCATATCCATTAATTCAGCTCTTTTTGTAGTTATTACTGCTGCAAACTGAACATTTCTTACCACAAAGTCGATATATTTTAAATATAAGGAACTACTACGGGAGGAAGATAAAGAGTTGCCAGTCCTTATAGACCTTATACTGAGGCTTTTGTTAAAGACATTGCATAGCAATTCCAAGTGGCTCAGAGGTGCAGAGCTTAGTTCTTTAGAAAAGTTAGGTCCTTTTAACATTTTTCAGACTGAGAACCTGAAACTTGGAGTGCTGAGATCACCAATCACTCTGAAAATCTCAGATTGTTTTGCTCTAATGAAAGTAAATAATTCCATATTGAGATAGGATTAAAGAGGAAACCTGTAATGAACACGCTTTGTGGAGAAATTGCTGATAAAAGTGGGAAATATACTGTTGTTTTGTGATCATAGAATTATAGAATGGTTTGGATTAAAAGGGACCCTAAAGATCATCTTTTCTTTCTTTCTTTCCCCTTTTTCTTTTTTCTCTCCTGTAGTTGTCCAGTGGGCTTCTCTGGGGATGGATGCAAGGACAGTAAGTATAAGCATTTCTGATTTTTAATTCTGGTGTTGAAAAATACCGAGTAATGCTTAATCTCTATGAGATAGCAAAAAAAGTAGTAGCCTTTTGGGGTGCCACCATTCTGCATTTATAGATGGAAAATATTAGGAAAAAAAAAGTGAAATTTCTCTGTCGCCTTATGTGCCTAGGGCATGGGAAGAGCCTATTTGACACCTAACTACACAATTTAGCATCAGTACTAGCTTAAACAACCCCTACACCCTCCCAGTTGTTCCTACACCTCACCTATAACTATGTGTAAAACCATTCATGCTATTCATGCATAGCATTAGGAACTACAGATGGGGTCAAAATAGCCATCCAGAAGAGATGGTCTTTAATGCAGGTCCTTAATTTACATCTTTCTGTGTCCACAAAATGTTGTAAGCACCAGGAGCCTGGGAATAAATTACTTCCTTCCTCCCTTCCTCCCTTCCTTCCCCTTGTTTTTCAGTATTCACTGTGAGTTTTCAATTGATCAACTGACACACTCCTTGTTCACTGTTTTTTTCCCCCCAGATAGTGAACTCATCCTTATAATAGTGGGCACAGTGTCTGGAGCCATTATCCTGAGTTTAGTGATAGCAGTCTCTGTTATTTCAGCCAGGTAAGAATATTTCTTGCAGTTGAATAGAAACTGTGTCTCTGTGTATTCATAAAAAGGGTTTTGCACTCGGTATGCTATAAAAACCTGTTGCATGCTTCAGGACGGGACTGAGCACTCAAAATAAGGTGGGAGTGGACAACTCAGTAAGTTGGACTTAATGAGTAAGGCACACTAAATAGTCTTTTAAAATCTCCTTTGTTCTTTCATTTCCTCTGAAGAGCAAAACACAAACAAAATCCAGAGAAGAGGAGCCTGATGAAGACAGAATATTCTGACACAAACAGATATGATGATAGACCAAGCATGTTCCCCAGGGTCCAGACCACTTCTGGCCATGCAAACCCAGGATATCAGTCAAACAACCCCTACGAGATGCGTTCCACAAATAGAGATCGTTTTCCAGAGAAGGATTATGATGATTTGGTAAGTGTTTCACATACTCCTGTGGGAATGGAATTCCTGAACAGTGGCACTGTGGGCTTCAGACATTGTTGGAACCTAAGCTCCCCTCTTTACATCCTCCCTTAGTCTAGAAGGACAAAGTGGTATAAAGGCACCTAAACAACTGTACCTACAGCTGAAAAAAATGTTCTTAATATGGAAATTTGCCTTAGTACAGAGATCAGCACTCATAAAGACCTTTCTAATGCCCCAGTAGTCATCCTTGAGCCACAGGAGGGATATGTGAAAAGCAAGGGTCAAAGGAAGAGCTTGGCTGCCCCGTGGTCTGCTGTGTCATTGGATATTTGTCTGCACTGACCAAACTCAGCCCTCAGCACAGGTGTGCCTGCAAGCATCACAGGCTGCTACCACCTGAGCTGCTTTCAGGCTGCTGTAGAGTCAACAGGTGCTGCAGTGGCACCTCCCAGCTGCAGCCTCATGCAAGATTCACAGCCAGTTTAAGCTGGGACAGATGCCCAGGGGGTTTGTGTCCTCCCACCCAGCTGCTGCTGCCTTGTTCACAGCAAGAGCCTCTGCAGCCGCTGCAGCATTGCAGAGGGGAAAAGTGTGAAGTGCCACGAATAATCTAGAACAGCTTTTGCACTGCTGTAGCCCAGGAGAGCCTGGTCAGCAGAGGTGTGTCATTACCTGGAAGGCATGTTCTAAAAAAAATGCCTGTTTTATCCTTGAATTCTGCAAGGGAGCTGTGGAGGAAGCAGAGGCCTAAGATCAGCTCAGTTTGGGTTAATAACACCAAGGGTGTGGGATCAATGGCCCTGTGTGGGCCATTCGTGCGAGTGTTGGACTTGATGATCCTTGTGACTCCTGATTTCTCTTCTTTTCTTGTCTGAAAATTCCCTGTAGTACGAAATATCACGGGAGCCTAGGGGCTTTAGGATGCAGAGCAGATACTGAGTGACCAGAGCAGTAGAAGGATGGACGACCACCACAACACTGGGTCAGAGCAAAGAGTTTCACAGCCTCTCACCAACGCACTTACTTCAGCAGAAGAGACAACAACGTCCTTAACCCCAGATTCTCTCAAGATTTTCTAGAGGAAGACTCCTGCTTGAAAGAGATCATGGACAACTTTGAAATAAGGGGAAAATGTAGAAGAGTAGGGAGAAGAAGAGGACTTCTTTTGAAAGGACTGATGTGCTCCAACAAACATTAGACTTCTTCAGTGAGGCCAGTACATTGGCAAGAGTGTGAGTGCAGACAAGATAACAGGATTTTAACCCTGATGGTTTTCAGTTCTTTTGGAAGATGGTCCAGGCCACATGTGTGATGCTGAAAAATGTCAGTACCCAGAACTTCGCTTGGATTTGTGCTCACTCAATTTGAACTATGGATTTGGGCAGATGAAAACTGTTTTTCATGAGAACCTGACCTGTTTCACTTTACTGTATCAGATACAGGGTTTTTTTACCCTACTCAACCCCCAAATATTTCCCATCTGAAAGCATTCTGTTCAGATCTCTGATGACATGTGTTGTGTGAGACAATGGCACTTGTCTGACCTTTTCCACCTCCCTTCCCAATACAATGGCAAGATACAATATCTTCTAACAAACACTATTCTTCTTCATCTTGCAAAACTGCATTGATTTTACATTTTTAGCTCCTGTGGAAAGTATTAGCATTTTTTTTTTCCTCTTGCAGTCTTTATGTTTGAATGACCATAAGCTTGGTGTTTAGGGTTTTTAAAATTTCTTACGTACAGTCAATAAATCTGTCTGTAAAAGAATTTGTATTTTACTGATTGGGCATTATCTGTTGACTGGCATTAACATTATACTTATATAAAATACTTATATGCATACATGTGTACATATATTTATAGGTTACAATCATTTAAAGCATCATTTAATTCTGTTATATTTTGTGTTTTGGTTTATATATAAGCAGATTAAGTTTTCCTATTAAAGATTATTTTTTCTCAGTACCAAGGCTTTCTTATGTTCCTCTCTGTGATTTAAGTGGGTTTTTTTAGAACTCCAGTGACTATTTTATGTTAAAATTTGTGCAGAGTTTAGACATAAGTGTGCACAGACTAGTTACATCTGCACCCAGCTTTCACTCAGAAGTTCAGAAATGTTATTAGGTATTAATGAAGCTAAAATGTTTATTGCTGTGAGACTGGCACCAATATTTAGTGGTTGCTTTTGGTGGGAACTGGGTAGTCAGTGCAGCTGGGTTTCCTTTGAAAATGCTGGACAAGCTGCTCTGTCTGATGGCAGCTGTTAATGGTCCAGATGATTAAAAGAAGTGTCTTTCAGCTTAAATGACAAGTTTGGGGGTCAGTGGTAGAGAATGCTGTATGTGGCTGCCGAGGTCACCAGGATGTCCATGCAGATGCTTGTTTCCAGTGCTCTCTGCGACCAAAACCAGCTCCCACTTGCCATGTAAGTGATTGAAAGCTGGGAACTAAACAGTCCTGATCTTTCTCATGTGGCTTCTATAGCAAAAGAAGGCAGACCCTGCTTTCTCAGAAGTAGCCTGCTGAGAAAAGGTGCCATTTTCTCTCTGTTGTTTCTCAGAGGTTTCACTGTTTCTTCCTTCCAGTTCACTCCTGTCCCCTTTGCTGCTGTCACCTGGCTGCACAGCGTCTGCCATTGGCAGGGTCTGTAAGAGACCAGGTTCTGGTGGCCTCAGCCAACCTCACCATCTGTGTGCATCTCAGCGTGCTCAGCATGGCTCCATGGGAGCAGGGCTGGCTGGATTTAACTAGTCATGACACCTTGTTCAAAGGACAGGGAGGGATTTGGTCTTATTTTCTTGACTTTTCCTCTGAGAGTACTCACCCGTGAGGAGCGAAGCAAGGCACGGTGGCTACACTTACCACAAGAGGCAGAGAGACCCATCCTTACTCCAGCTAGAAAAGCCCTGCAAACTGGATGAGCTCCCCCCTGCAACAATTTAATGTGTGGCCCCCCGTGCCTGCTGCCCCCTTCTTTTCCTTAGAGCCCTGTGTGTCTCCACAACAACCTGGGTGAAGGAGATGCTCACAGCTTCTAATCCTTCTGCTCAGTTCTTTCCTTTCCCCCTTTTCTCTGACTTTTCAGCAGCAGGAAAAGCTTCTGCTGTCCGCAGCACATGCAGGCTCCATCCGGGGAAGTTAGCATGGGGTGAGGCACTGGAAAATGGATGGGATAAAGGCAGAAACTGGCCAAAAGTCACGAAGCTCAGCTTCATTCAGCTGGCTACTTTTCCTGGATGCCTCCTCCTCCCTATCTTTGTATGGCAGACTGAAACTCGGGGTTACATGGAGCTGAATAAAAAGGTTTTTCTGTGTCAGCAGTAACAGCCCACTGGAGTGGTCATCGTGGTCTTTCACTGAGGTAAATTGTCTGGCACCATGCATAAAATACATGTAAACAGTAACCTGCTACAGAGGCTTAGGGAAAGGCTTTTAAGTGTTATCTTCTATTCTGCAAAGCAATAGAGGTTGGAGATGCAGCTGAAGGCTGAACGAGAAACGAAACTTTAATGCAGTAAAACTTTATTGAGGGTGTGATATCCCAATACGTGCTATCACTGGTAATAAAAGCAGCAAAAATAGTCAGGTGTTCGCATCATTTAACTGCAGAGGAATTTTCACTGCTCTAATTCAAAGCTAATTTCTGCAGCTGCAACCAGTTCTCATTTAGCCCATGCTGGGGAGGGGCCATCAGATACCACTGTGAGCCTGCTCCTTTTTAGCATTTCAAAGGCTGCTACAGTTCTTTTATCTGGACTGGAATTCTGAACCGAAAGGGCAAACTCCTCGATATTTCACTTCTGTTTGTCTATTAGCAATGTGTGACTCTTCTGGGAAATGTGATCATGGAAAATAGCTCTTTGTCGTGTTTTATGACCGCTGCCTCTTGACTCACGCTTTGTTTCAGCTGCCCATCCTTCAAAATCCAAGTAGGCAAAGGCGAGGCAGCTGAGCTGGCTCCTCACTGTCAGTGTGAGTGTGGACACGCTTGCAGGCAGGCTGAGAGGCTCCAGGGATCTGCCAAAACTCATTTTGCATCCTGGGGTCTCCCATCCATCTTCCCCCTTGAGGTGCAGTGTGTCCTTGAGAAGCAGAGTGTCCTGCTGGTGCACAACCCGCGGAGGAGGTGGGGAGATGCTGCCACTCAAGTCTGCCACCTACTTTTATCCTAGACCAAAAGTCACTCTGGAGAGTGTAATTGCTTGGCATGTCTGCACAGGGTGTGCTAAACAGTGCTAAGGGAATTGGGACAGAGGTTTGCCTGGTTATAACACATACTTGCTTGGGAATATTGGGATAGCTTCAGTCATGTGCCATTCTCCATTTATTTGGATACACCCAAGCATATTCAAGCAATGTGGGGGTGGGAGGAGAGGGGCACAGTAGGTGCTGTGGGTGGCAGTGGGGTAAGGACCTGGGTCTGGGCAGCTGCCTCAGAGGAGCTGCACCTCAGGAATGTAATGGGATGGCAGGGTAAGAATGGGTGGGGTGATCAGGCCTGCTGCTGTTAGCACTGCTTACACCTGAAACCAGCCTCAAAACTGAGCCCTAAACCCCTGCACCCACACATTCCCCAGCAAAAGCCAGCACCCAAACTTGCACGTGGAAGCAGCACCTTTCAGGCCTGAAAGCAGGAAGCACTTTGCAGTTTTCCTGGTTGCCTGCTGCAGGAAGCCACCCCTTGTTTCCTTCAGGAGACTGTTTTCACATGGGTCCTGCGTGTGATGGGCCAAGCTGGAGGCATAAACAAGTAAAAGTGAACAATGAAGGTAAGACACCACTGCAGACCAAGGGGCTTGGCTTTTCACTCCTTGTGTACTTTGAGTTTGATGGCTGGCTCTTTCCAAGGTGAATGACAGCACTCCTTCCAGCAGGAGGGACAGGGGTAAGGGAAAAGGAGCCTCTCCTCTAGTGAGAAGCGTTCACCTCCTCGGCAGGAATGGCTTCCCAACAGAAACCCCCAGTAGGGAGAGCGTTTAGGGAGACTCAGGTGAGGGTTGCAAGGATTCAGGCAGATGTCCTGGTGAACATGGCTGCTCCTAGCTGGTTTTGGGGCAACCGCCCCAGCTTCACCCCAGGCTCAGGAGGCTGACTGGACCTTGGTGCAACCCAGAGACAGAGGATCCTGCTGGTAATTTGTGGTTCAGTAACCCACAATCTACAGCAAGGCAAGCCCAGCGCTGCCTCATGTGTCACTCCTGTGAGAAGAGGACTGTCATTTGTCAAGTTTGGCAACAGCAAAGTCATCAATTGCTATTTTATCCAAATTTCCCATCCTTCAGCCTTTTAGTTCTAGCCCAGTAATGCTCTCTGTTTCAAAGCCATGTGTCTGGTGTTTGGCATGGGGGATGGAGCAGCTTTGCTTACTAAGGGTTCCCAGCAGGATTAAATTGACCTCTCCCAGGTTTTGGGGTGTGAGCTGAAAACGCTGATTTTTATAGCAACTTGTCAAAAAAATCCCCAAACCCAACACTAAAAGCCCAAAGTGGTCTAGGAACAAAGAAACCCATAAAACACGTCAGGTCACAATTAAACAGGAAAGAAACAAGGCTAAAAATAAGAATCTGTAAATTGCCTTGCCAAGGATGCTCTAGCTGCTGATAAAATGCTCTTTAAATATACCAAAGCCACAAAGGCAGCTAGGAAATCAGTGGGAATGCTGACAACAAGGGTACAAAAGTGGCAGATGGGGACAATGATGCAGAAGAGAAAGTCAGTGAGAACTTTGTGGCTGCTTTTTCAGCTGAAGCTGCTGGGGAGCTTCCCCTGCCTGCCAGTCTGCAGTGGATCAGCTGGGAGAGCCGGAGCAATCAGAAGGAGAAAGGCAACACAGAGCAAAGAGCTAACAGGAGTAAAGGAAAAGTAAGTGAAGCCACTTTCACTGAGGTAAGAGGAGGGATGAGGTCAAGTAGAAAAAGTGGTTGTTAACAAGTGACCAGGCCCAGGCACTGATCCTGGGGACTCAAAGGAGCAGGTGTGGGGGGCTGTGGTGCCCAGCTGTGTTGCCAGGCACAGTCAGCACATCACACACACCCTGCAGACTCGCTGAGGTACACTGAGCCATCACTGATGGGTTTCCAAAGCCTTTGACTCAGGGTGGCAGCCAGACACCCACCAGAATCTGGGGGTACACAGTGCTAAAGGAGGTCAGCACAAAGCAGGCAGAAAACAGGCACAGTTGGTGAACTTGCTGTCACAGGATGCTGTGGATGCTGTATCTGCAGGTTCAAAAAGAGATTAGGCAAATTCAAGGATGCAAATGGATCCTTGAGAGGATGTACCCCCTAAGAAAAGGATGAGAAAGTCAGGGTGCTGGAGGAAGGGGCTGTGAAAGAAGCTGGGCCCCCAAGACAGTCTGTCCTGTCGCAGTCTCTGGAGCAGAGCCTGGGGCTGGATGGACATCCTGGACCAGAGGGACATTTCTCATCTTCTGAATGCATTGACCTGCTTTATTCAACAGCAGCACAGGCTGGAAGGTGATGCCTGTGGCATGTGTACATAGTGGGCCTTGTATGCCCTAACTATGCCCAGGCTGTTCATAGAACAGAGGCAGGGTAAGGTGCTGTACATGGGGCTCTGCTGTTTCCATAAAAACAGCCTCATGAAAGAAACAAAGGGAAAATGTCACAAGCAGATAACTGAAAAAAATGCAAGGGCTTCTTGCTTTTGAGTCTAGAAGGTGCTGCCTTTCACACGCAGGCTCCAAAGAGCAACCTCTGGAGAGCAAAGTCTATTCCTCTCCTCTCCAGGAGAAGCAAACCGAGACCAACAGCTCCCACTCTCCCTCTCCTGGTGGAAGCAAAACATCTTGTAAAGGAGCTATGCCTCACCTGCTCCTCGCTGTTCCCAATTCCCCAAACACCGTCTCCAAGCCCCAGGCAGTGTCCCCCAGAGCACCCACTAAGGTGGGTGACAGCAAGGGGAGCAGAGAGAAAACACCTGCCCAGCTGGTGGCCCAAACATGGCAGAGATTTCCTCAGGGAACCGGGAGACTTGCAGGGTCAGATAAAGTGGAAAAAGGAAAATAGAGCACTGAGAGATTTTAAAATGTTGCTCAGGACTCCAGAGAGGGCTGTGGAGGGACCCAGCATTGCTTTTGGTGGGCATCTATGGCAACCAAGAATTTTCTTCCTTTTTTTTTTTGGCCTGTTCTGAAACTCTAATACCACTGGTAGCAGTCTGGGGGCCATTTGTCCCAGCTGGTTTCCCTGTTTGGTTATTGTTTGGCAGCCAATTTTCAGAGGCGATAGTAACATTTTCCCAGAGTAACATCCATCACATCTGGGTGGGTGGGAGGGCAAGGAAAGCCCCCAGCCCTCCTGAGAGAGCTCCCCTTGACCCTCCCTGGTGGCACTGCTGCCTGTCCCATGCTAAAAGACGTGAGCCTGGTTAAACATTAGGGGACCTCTGCCTCTCCTTTAGTCACAGATGTCTGGATGTAGCTGGGCAAAGAAAGTCTGCTGCATAAATGAGACTTTGGGGGCAAAAAAGGCTTTCTCTCAAGTTTTTTTATCCATAGAGATCTTTTATAGGGTAAATCAGCCAAAAGTTGAAAGAAGAAATGCTTCGTATCTGGAACAGTCTATGAATTCAAGAGGTCATTATAGTGCTAAGGTTCCTAATCCCCTCTCAAGCAGAGGAATGTTTAAATTGGTGAGAAACAGGGGTCAAGTCCAGGCAGGTATTTCAGTGCCTAACTTGTACTGACATTAATGGGAATAGGGGTCTCCGGGGAGGAATTGTGGACCTGGCCTGTATATCATTCCTGTAAATGAAACAGGGCTTGTGTTGCACATGTGTAACAGTACATTATTATTCTTTTCAAAGCAAGGTCTTTCCTTGAAGACTCTTTAGCATTTCTCAGCTGTTTTGTCCTTCCAAGACTGGTGTGAACAGATTCTGCAGCAAGCTCATGCTGGGCAAAACCCACTTGCCAGAAAAATAAGCAAAAAACCAGAGTCCAGTGATTTATTTCAGAGAGTGATTAAATAGCCAGGTGTCAGCTGTGATTTGAAAAAGCTGCACGGGGCATTGTGAGGTCCATACTGCACCAATCCAGGTGAATTCCTTGGAAACCCGTTTGTACCTCCAGAGCACTCTGCTCACCCAGGTGCTTAGGACTGGAGATTTTACTCCATTCAGTGGGAATTTTGCCAGAGATCTGAGCGGAGCCAAGCCTAGCTGGCTCTACCTGCTGACATTTTAAATCATATTTAATGATGCTTCCCCTGCATGCAGGCATACAAAGGGAATCTGCTTGGGCTCTCCAGTTATAAGAAACCCTCTGCAAGGTGATGCCAGCGTTTACTCCTGGCTTTTGTGGCTCTCCCGGAGGGCACACCAAAGTGGGACCAGTTTATGTGAGGCAGGATGGGCAGGAAGGCGGAGTATTTCTCAGCACGCCGTGCAGGGTGGTGGGGAGGGACCTTGGGGCTGTCAAACCCTCCTCCCGCTCCCTCCGCGGTGCCACCGGGCAGAGTCCCTGGCCACGAGATGGAGCTGGCTCTTTGCAGTTGCAGGATAAGGCACCCCCAAAGGCAAAACCTTTTAACGAGCACGCTTTCCTTGGGGCTAACCATTAACAGATACACGGGCAGGTTTCCATGGAGCCGCTAATTTTTAACCCTCTCCTGTGTCCCAGCCTTGTGCATCCCCACGCCTGCCCCTCCTGATGGCGCATTACTGAACTCTGGGGATTGGGGCATGATTTTGGGGGTGGTTCATGGCTGGAGATATCCATTACCCTTTTCAGACCAGCACATCAGTGAGCCTCTCTTGAAAATAGCCTCTCAGGCAGCCAAGTGCCTCCCAGCCTGCTCCAGGGGCTGTAGGGACACCAAAACCTGGCCAGGTTTGGTCTGGCTTCATCATCCCTCAACTTCATGTACCATAGAGGCATGAGGAAAGTCTCCCCCTTGTACCTCCCTCACTTTCCAGCCCAGCAGCTTCAGGCATGGACTAGCTCAGAGATTTATTCTGAACTCTGCCTTTTTTCATCTATTAGAGGGCCAAAACTTGGCAAAACAACTTTAGGAGCCGTTCTCTGCTTCCCAGAAGTGTTGCAGTGTTGCTCTTCAGCAGGTCAGGAGTTGTTTGGGAATAGTGTTGCTCTTGAGTATCTGAGAACAGAGGTTGGTCCTTAGATGGTAAAAAAAATCTATTTTTATTGCAGGCAGCAGCAACATGTGCTGCATCTTTAGCCAGAGAATAGAAATAGGATTAAATTTATGATTGTAATTTTTGGCATGTGGTAGTTGCCTATTACTAACAAGGATTTTGTGTGAATTGTATTTTTTTTATAGCTTCGTTGGAGAAAGCAGGAGACAAACTTTTTCCATGGCAGTGAAAACCCCAGCAGCCTGGTCTGTGGGCTCACTTGTGGGAGGAGACAGCGTGGGGATGGCAAAGCTGCATGGAGCCCACAGCTTGTGTCTCTGTTCCCCCCTATTTCCCATCACGGCACAGACAGGAGGAACCAGCAAACAGCATGGTGAGGGCCTGGAAAGGAAAATAAAGCATTTTCCTAATACAAGAACTGTTTGTAACACGGTGGAGGTTTCCAAGGCTCAGATGAGTTTGCTTTTTATTTCACATCCCTGATCATACACCCCAGTTAGACCCCATCTCTCCTAAAACTCCTTTTTATTAAAACCATAAATCAGCCCAGCTTTTTCACCATCTGAATTCCAGTTTGGCCATCCTTTGTTGTACGGAGAGTTGCTTGGACCAAAGGGCTGAGGGATGTTCAGGACCTGCCGTGCACCAGTGGTGCCCGAGACTGGGCTGCACCTGGATTCCTCCTCCAGCCATCTGACTTCTGGAAACAGGTAATCTTAGCTGTCTTAGCTGGTCTTTCTTGCACACTAGAGAGTGGTGCCTGGGATCCTGAACTTACTGCAAATACGGTGGTTGAACGAGTTATACCCAATAATGTGGCTGTAATGAGTTACATCCAGACAGATGATGTTCCTTCCAGCTGGAGCTGCTAGGAATAGCAAACCTAAACGTATGCCACAGAGTCTAGAAATGGGAGAAAGTCAGAGATGTCCCAAGATTCTGCTGCTGGAGAGTGGCAACACTTCATGGAACACTAAGGCAGAGGTGGAGCTTCACCCTGACAGAGGCTGTGGCTTTGTGCAAGGGCCTGGGAGTGGCTCAAACTGGTGCAGAGAGAGGAAGGAGTCACCACTAAAAATCCAGAACCTCTTCAGTGCCATGGCAGACATCTAGATATGACTCACATGCTTTTATCCACCCTTTCTGCCCCACGGAAGATATAACAATGAAAACCTATCTGTAGAACACCCAGAGTATCTCAGTATAAAGGATTTTATTTGTTTTAACTGATGATAAGAGAGCCAAAGAACCAACTCACAATTACATCACTTTCAAATCCATGCTCAGGTCAGATACACTGGGTTTATGTCCTACTTTAACCACAGGTTAAAGCGTAAGTGATAAGAAAGTGATCATAAAGATCAGGCATTTCCAGACAGGGATTTTCCTCTCCCTGTTACAGCAGAACTGTGCAATAATACTGAAAACCCAAGTCCAAGGGCCTCTGTGGCACCTATGTACTTGAAGGAGCCTGAGGGATCTCAGTCTCATGGGCTATGTGGCCCTCAAGAATGGCATTTTGTAGACAAGGAGACATGATGGTCGAGAGAGAAAAGACCCAGGCAGTGGTGACAGCTGTTCCTGGAGATCAAGGGAGACTCTGTTGTAGGTCATCCTGTTACAATCCCCAGGACACAGAGACCTTTTCTCAGTTCTCATCCCAAAATGTTGGTGCTGCCTCAAACTCATCTTCTACTGAGTATATAATGATCTTGTTAAAACATGGGCACTAAAAGCTTTTTTCTCAATCACTTGTTCAGAACAAGGGAATCCCAGGAGGAAGATCATGGGGTTATCTGGTTTTATACATGAAGGCAATCTTTTTTTGGGGGGCATCTACTGCCACCCCATCCCTGACTCCAGGAACACAGCCAGGACACATTGGTCCAGCACCCTTGTCACCAGCAAGCAGGAAGGATTTATACCAACACCTTCTTTATCCACCTGATTTCAGGCCTCATATTACCACTGCTCATGCCTTGTTTCTTGGTCCATGGCCAGCCTCAGGGACTCAAGGCCTCTTGCTTCCTCTGGGGCCGAGCTGCCCACCTCATGTTCAACCACCACAAATTCCCCCTCTTGGTGTTACAGCTGCTCACTTGGCCATTTGTGCAATCAGGTCCTTTTGCTGCTGCGTGTGGGGCAAGAGAACAGCACCAGCTTCAGAGAAGGTATTAACACTCTTCTCATCAGGGAAGCCACAGCGCTTCCTCCCCTGCGGCTCCAGGGGTCTTTCCCTGTACACACCACACTGCGGTCTGTTGGTCAGTGGTGTTGTACTGGGATACCATAAACTGCCTGTGACTCTGCAGGTCTTCCAAGGGGTTTGGCTTGAAAAACACGATGACTGTTAGCAGATGTTGAGCACTGACAACATCTTAACGCTCGAAAAATGCACAGTAGCAGCTCCTGACCTTCCCCCTTCTCATGGGGGTTTTTCATGGGGGCTGTGGGATGAGGACAGCCTGGGCAAGGCGGGCACCAGGTGCTTGTGCCAGGGCCCAGCGCTGGCACAAAGCAAGAGCTTGGCCTCAGCTGAGCCCAGCTAAATATAACCAGTGACTGGGGAGCTCCTACGCCTCGCCTGGCTCTGGTCCTGCCGCGATACATTCCTTCTGAAAGTACTGCCTGCTTCCTTAAGCCCTCTTCCCTGCTCCTTGAGATGCCACAGTTGAGTCTCAGAAGGTGGTTTCCTTCCCTCTGAGGAGTTTCTTTACCCCATGCCCTTGCTTCTCCTTTTTCCTCCTTGCTCATTCACCACTTCTCCCTGTGCGTCTGCTCCTTCACCCAGTGCTGCCGGGGCAGCATGGCAGGACACAGGAACAAGGGATGAGGGTCTCCCTGCTCCTGCAACCAGGAATAGTTTAAAGCTCTCAAACATGAGTCTTATCCATGGATATTTGTAGTTGTAGTTGTGTCTTGGGGTACTTGGGCATGGCTAGAAGATCCAAGAAAGGACTTCGAGGTCTACACAAGGCCCCTCCAGGCAGTAAGGCTCATATTGGGTACTTCATCTCTTGCAAGTGCAGGATCTGCATTTCACTATTAAAAATACTCCACAGAGGAACAATCTGCTTTGAAAACCCCACACACCATGTCTTGCATTTACAGGTAAGTCCCAACATGGCCAGTATTAATTTTATTACTAATAAAGGGTGACAGCATGCACCTTACTGTGTTTTTGGGATAACAGGGAAAGCTGATGGTCTACCCCTTTCCCCACGCACAGTCAACAGCTCGAGGGCAGCTTGTAGGTTACCGCCTGCCCCACATACCACACTCGTACCATGGCAGTGGTTTTGATGAGGCATTTAGTGATATTTTTGCACTGGTTGCAAGCAGTATGGTTGTGATACCCCTACAGCCACACCAGGACTTGGTTTGATTTAGCAGCATGGGGACAGTTAAAATGTTACAACTTTTGTACGTGTGTATTTCCTAAAACAACAAATAGTCCCTTTAAACCCAACCTGGTTTCTCTCCGGGGTTTGAAGAGGTTGAAGAAATCAGCGAGGTTTGAAAAAGCAGTGTTGGGAATCAGTGCAAGCAAGGGGAGATTTTGGCAGGTGGTGTTACAGTTAATCGCTTCTGTCTGAGAACAGCAACACAACATACGTGTTTCAAGCAAAATCTGATGGTGAGATCTAGTAGACATGAGGGTGTCATGAAGGTCTGCAGGTCAGGGGTAAGTTACCTGTTACTACAAATTGTTTTTAAAATCAGTGATCAGCTCTAGGGATGATTTATGATTTATTTTAAAACCAGAAGAATACAGAAAGCTCTCCAGCAACCCAAACACGATCATAAACCCGATGCTTCCTTTCGATCCGAAGTGTTGATGTCCCAAGCGGTGGGGCGTGGACCGTGCCAAAAAGCCGTGAGGCAGTGAGTGCAGCGCTGCCCGGGTGCCCTGGCTCAAAGAGCCCTTCAGTAAATGGACACAGTCTGTTTGCACAGAGAAAATCCCTGGAGCAGGAAAAATGCCACGTAAGAGCAGGCACTGACCCGCGGGGCATGAGTGCAAGCCCTGCTGCGAGCGGGAGAGGCGGGCGCGCATTCTTCGTGTGCCTCTGGGTGCATCTGTGCGTGTGCCCGTGGCTGTGTGTCTGCGCACGCCGTGCCTGTCTGCCTGCGGCTGTCTGTCCGGCTGCCCGTGCCTCTGCAGCGGCAGCCTGTGCGTGTCCGTGGCTGCGGGTCCCGTGTGCGTGGGCCCGGCCGTGCCCGCGGCT
>VXBT01003828.1:24604-181462 GCA_013400235.1 Oriolus oriolus
GGACCCGAGCTCCGGCGGCGCTGCGGGGCACGGACCGCATCCGCGGGGCACGGACCGCATCCGCGGGGCGTCACACCTTCGCCTTAAAAAGCACGGAGCTGCTGTCTATACACCTCGCTCCATATTTATTCCTAATGGAAGCGGCTGCAGCCACTTCTGTTCAGGGATAAGCATTTCCCCGGCATGTTTGCCTGAGCGCTGTGTGTTAATCGATGGGGTGAGGAGCAGCAGCAGCGAGCCAAACACAGGCTGTCGCCCTGCCGGTGACCGGTCTCCACGCTCGTACCGTGTATCGTTCCCCACTCGCACCTTGTGTCGTCCTCCGTGTCTCCGTGGCAGCCAGAGAGAGAGGTCCTTGTCCGCCGTGGGGATGCTCTCACGGTTTCCTCACACACAGGTGAACTGCAGTGCAGTTTGTAACTCTGCTCCAGCAGTTCTGGGGATGGGGTTTCTCTCCTCTCTGAGCACTTGGGGAAACTTTTTTATAAGAAGGGAGCCCACAAGATGCCCAAGTCCACCATTCCAGTACTTACTCTCAGTGCTTGATATTCTAATGAGTAATCTTAAGAAGAGGCTCATCTTGCAGAGTGCTGTGGCACATGACTGCAAAAGCTCAGAAGAGGTTTTCTTGACTTTATTTATTTTGTGTGTCTGGTCCATGGAATTGATGGTTCAGTATTGCCGCAGACCATCTCGGGGACAAGTCTCTTCAAATGCTTATTGCAAGCATAGATAAAAGGCTCTTTTTTCACACTTAGCTGTATAAAGTGCATCACTTTTTTTTTCCTTTTCTGTCTTCCCTAAGCAAGCCAGTACATTCACCTCCGTTTGAGGAGCTCCCTAAACTAGGATTTCTTGCAGAGCAGGTTTAAAATGAGGTTTGATTGCCTGGAGCATCATTATGAGTAAATTTGCTGAGTACCTTTCATGAGAGTTTCCTATCTTGCTCTGCATCTGTACTTTGATGTATTAAAATCTCTGCTGTCTAGTGGGATACACTGTCTTCCTCTGCTTTTTTGGGCTGTCCTGCAGCTCAGTCCAGGGGAAGGATGTCATTTGGAGATGCTCTTTGTACTTGCTGGACACTACTGTGCAAAATAAATAGGGTGCAGGGCTTAGGATTCAGTGGCATCAGTATGAAGGGCTGTATGTGGGCTGTGCAGCTCAGCAATTCAGGGGGGTGGATTATTTACCTCCAGAGTAATCCCAGCTAAATCCTGGATGGAATTTTCCCCATTATAAGAAGTTCAGCTGATTTTTCAGGAGTGGTTTCATTAAATGTATCACAGTCAAAGAGCAGACTGAATTCCTTCCAGCCTCACTGGGTGATTTGCCCCAGCATCTGCAAGGATCTGGACTGGCATGAGCATCATCAGGTCCTTCCTGTGCCTGATTCAGGAGACTGCACTGAATCAAGCACAGCAAAAACTTGCATCTGGAAAATCCTGTGTGTTTCTACTCCAACTCAAAAAGCTCAGGTTTCAGTCTAAAATTGGAGGGCTTCACAAAGCTCTGTTTTCACAACAATGCTGGAAATGGTTTAGTGTTGCTACAGAGTGGAAAGAAAAGCATACTTGGAAACTTCAAAAGCTGCCACCGGGAGGAATGTCACCCCGTGGCTGGCCGCAGGAGCGTGGGCTGCTTTGGTCATGGCACGCAGTGGAAGGAGGAGACCTTGGTTTTCAGTCAGCTATTGCTGTGACTAAGTAAACTCTCAAAAATCCAGCAGTCGGGAATGGAGGTAAATATTTCCACGCGGATGGGCAAGTGAAGCTGTGGGAGAGCCAGGCCTGGGTAGCCAGGGTACAAATGCAAGTATTTGCTATATAAAGCCCATTATTTTTGCTGGGTTACCCTGTGCATAGCTGCCAGAGCAGCAGCTCTCAAGGAGAGGCTTTGGGCCGTGTTGTAGGGTTTGCAAATGCAAATGTTAACTGCTGTCTAAATTTCAACTCTGTTGAACAAGTTGCATTTTGCTTTATACTACCTATTTCTGTTTTGAGCTCTTGCAATCTTCAGGAGCTGGAATATGACTTCTGAATGCGAACAAGGAATGAAACGCCTGGGTACGTGGTAACAGCCAGAAAGAAAAAAAAATCCCACATTCTTAAGAAGGCTCTTGTTTGGTATGAATGAGCCCAAGGAGCCTGTTTGAATGAGAGCCATAGAGAGAGTGCAGGGCTTGGCTCTCTGGGGTTAGAGTTAACCACCTTGCGGGCAGCAGAGACCCGTCAGTGCAGGGCTCTGGCACAGTCAGGCCTCTGCCATGACTGAGAATGACTGACAGGACCTACTTATCCTCTTTTTGTTTTTAGGCCAGGGCACGCTAGGTTTTCCTCCAGCTGTCCAGCTTGATTCACTGCTTCCTGTGCTCACAGCCCAGCCCCTCACAGGAGCAACCCAGGCAGCCACTGCTTTTCATTTCTCGGTGCAATATTCACATGGGATACAGCAAAAATCCTTCTTCCAAAGCTCTCGTGGCAGAAAGTTCTTGGGACAGGAGAAAACTCCATGTGGCTCTTCAGCAGCTATCGGCAAGTCTGTGGAATCTGCAGATTACGCCCAGTAGCAGCGTGGTGCACTGGCATCTGCAGATGCAACTGGCTGAAAATAGGGGCCTGACAATGCTTTTATTGACATTTGGGTTGGAAAAAATAGCAGACTGGGAGTTCAAGCCTGAGGCGTTTCATTTGGAGTGTGCAGCCTCTGTGCTGAAACCTCAGCTGAAAATTTCTTTAATCATTTATTGACAGTGGAAGTTAATAGCTGCACCCGGGGGAGCTGGGCCATCAGTGGTATCGAAGGGCACATTCATAGCCACAGGCATACTTGAACAAGCTGCTGCATGCAAAGCCCATACCATTGATGTCTACTTTGGCTTTACTTGTGTGGTTCCACTTCATTTTTAGAGCCCAAAGCCCAAATTGTGGATTTTGTAAGTGAAACCTGCTCGGGATCCCTTGTGCTGCCGGACACCAGCAATCCAGGAGCAGAGAGCATCCGCCTGGCTGATGCTCCTGCTGGGATCGTGGGCAGGGAGAGCCCTCGGTGTCTTCCACCCCTGCTGCCTTGGACATGTCCCAGTGCAAACACGCTGCAAGGCTTAACCTGGATATCCTGTGGAAATGTCTCTCGTAGTAAAATAAAAGTAATTTACTGTAGCATGAGTCCACTGTGAAAATCACCTGTGAGGAAAGGGGAGATGAATATGTTTCAAGAGTGCTTTAATATGAAAATTTTGGGGAGAGGCTCCCTCATATACTCAGCTAGAAAAAATGAGAAGATGTGCCTAAAGATGTGACTTTAAAAGTCAGCATCTCAGGGGCTCTTGGACAGCCAGCTCCATGTGTCAGGCGGGCCAAACAGTTACTGCATTCTGCCCACAGCAATGGAAATATTTCATTAGGAAGATGAGTAGCTGGACTCTTTGATTAACCAGAAACCATTGAAAAAGAGTGAAGAAAAATTACCAGATTCAGGCATATTTTAGAGGTTCTCAGCACCCCAAAGCAAGTTTCTGCCCTTTTCATTTACCTTGGGGAAGGAAAAGAAAACAAGACCTCCTTACAGGTGAAGAAAGATTTACAGCTTCTCTTGCCTCTTAGGCTCCTGGGAGGTTATTTGCTCCTGTTTGAACTTACAGTATGTTTAGCATTAAGAATGTCTCAGAACACCCCTAAACACTGTTTTGGAGTGGAATAACTATTCAGCCCATCCTGTTCTCTCTTGCTGAAGGTCTCAATCTGTGCACCAGTGGAAGCGCCACGTCCTGTGAAGAGTGTCTCCTCATCCATCCCAAGTGTGCCTGGTGCTCCAAGGAGGTAGGTGGGCATGCCTCCTTTGTCTTGCATGCTCTTTGTAATGCTTGGAAGGGAGCTCTGTTCTCACCTTGCGCGTTCCTGCCTCAGTCCCGTGCAGGAAGGCGGGGGGTGGAGGCAGTGGGTGCTCCATGCCGAGCATAGTTTGGGTGTATGTGACTCCCCAGCTCTTTGGCATCACAGGAAATGAGTGTTTGACCCCACTGGCCCCCGTGCGCCCTCAACAGAGCAGCACTGTTCCTTCAGTCCTTCTGTCCCTTCAATCACCTTCTTGTTTTCGGTGGATGCTGGGTCCCTGCATGGGCTCTGTGTTGCAGGGAGCCTTGCTCCGAAGCTCTCTCCCTAAAAAGCCCCAAGCCCCTGGCTCGTGTCCTGCTACGTGTCTCCTGTCGCGTGGCCTGGCCTGGCACGGGCTCTTTGTCTGCAACAAAGATAATTCTCCTTTCTGAATCTATTGTGTCATTTTAGGGGGGTGACCCATGCTTCTGGCATCGGTGCCATGAGTTGCACAGAGTAACTGAGCACTTCAGAGGGAAAATACATCCTTGTGTTGGTGCTGAAGCTGCTCCCCCATAATTCAATTGCGCCTCCTTCTTTGTGAGGAATTGCAAATACCTCCCCCTGCTCCCTAGGGGCTGCTCATGAGTTTAGATCTCTCTATATAATCCAATATATGTCTTATCAAGCAGACTTAAAATTTCTAGAGAACAAGGTGTGTGAAAGACCTGATAATGTCTGATGCACAGATAGCAGGTGCCTGCTTAGTGCCTGTCCTAAGTGTTCAGGAGAGGATTTTGGATGCTTTCAGATGCATGGAAAAACTGTGCCTTGCAGGCACAGCTGCTGTGCCAGGAACCAGGTTTGGGATGTGAGAACCCCAGAGCAGGGGATGATCTTGAACCTCCCAATGGGCATGGCCCATGTTCCCTGCTGACTCTTATTCCTCTAGTGTGGCCATCCCTGTCCCCTTTTGAGCACTCACTTCACCTTGTAGCTGCAGCTGGTGTTGCTGAGCTGAGCATGCAGGCGCTGCCCTCCCTGCTGTTCTCATCCCTCCTCCTGCCAGGGCTGCCTGGGGTGTCTGCAGCTCCTCAGGGCAGAGGATAGGCTTGGGGATGGAGATGGATGTGGAGTAAAGGTGGCTTCCAATCCCCCTGGTATGGCTAGGTCTTGGGGGGTACCCTAGCCACTGGCTCTCCAGGTCTGGTTCAGTGGATTTTTCACTCGTAAGCACAGCTGCAGCTCTCCAAGGAAAACCTTGTGATGCTGCAAACCCCACGCTGCCTGACAGCGTAATAGCTTGCATGGGGTGTTTTTCTCCAGCAAGGCAATTGGTGTGCAGGAGGGAAAGGGTGAAGCAATAGATCTTCCTTCTGGGACATCTTGTAAACAGCTGTAAGAGCTCCTCTTCCAGCCAGCTAATCTGTGGTGAGGAGATTGGATCCAGGAACGCTGGCTGTTGAGCTATGGGTACCCAATAGCTTGTGCTTTTTTTGTTGTTTTTTTCCTTACTTGGCATCAAAAGACAAATTTCTGCAAAATGCTGCTAGTGGAAATGTTTATCTGGTGGTCACTGTGACCACTAATTGTACTAATGGGACTGGCAGCCTGACTCTTGTCATGCAAACAGGATAGTTACCAGAGAAAGGAAAATTCCTAACTGGAATGGGGGGGGCAAGGAGGAAGATGGGTGTTTACAGGGAAGTCCTGTAATACTTCCTGACCTTTAGCCTGCAGCAGCTATTTAAAAATATACACTTCAAGGTGTTTTGTGCCAAGAGCTACGTGTTTAAAAGCTGCTGTTCCCATTACATGCTACATGCTAAAACTTAGCAAGTTCTTATTCTAATTCTGTATTTTTAAAATTTATCTCTTTTTTTAGAATGTACTGTTTGAAGCTAATTATTTCTCTTTAGCTGAGATCATCAGGTGAGGTAATGGGATTTCAAAAGATACCTGGAGTTTTTCAACTTCAAAAAGTTTTAAAGTAATATTATAAACTCTATAATATTTGCTTTCTTTTGATAGTCATTTCACCACCTTATTCCCCTTCCCTCTGCTGTAGCCTAGTCAGGTTATTTAATTTATTAAATAGCTCTTAATATGTTTTCCTTAGCTTTTTCCATTAGCTGCCATTCGCTATCTGTGTTGCCCAGATGCATATATGCCAGTCAAATTTTATAGCTCTGCTGCTGTTTAAATATCAGGGGTAAGATCTTGGAGTGGGTTCCACAGATGGCAGAACCAAGTGGTGGTAGAATCTCAGTCAGCTGATTTGTGTGTATTTTGTGCTCCCTTTGCATTTACTTTGCAGGTTTGGGAGCAAACTGGGCCAACTTTTATCAACTTTGTAGGCAACAATTAATAATTTTGTTAGGAAATACATATATAGTAGAAGTCTATCAGTACATACAGTATAATTCTATATATAATTCTGTATATTATGTATACAGTAAGTGTAGAGATGTCTGTTTTATGTTTTAAAAAAAAATATATGTGTATATATAGCTATACAAAGTATAGTTATATATATTATTTATCTTCTGTATATGTATACCTTCTTGTATTTCCTTTGGGGAAGTATTTGGGGAATAATATAATTTGGTGGTACCATCATACCTCTCTGTTTGGGAGCCTTATCCCAATAGTTGCCCAGGAGGGATGAGGTTCCTGGAATTTACACTGCCTTGAATAGAGGGTAAGGGGATGTGCACAGATAGATCTTACAGCAGAGCAGTCAAGGGGCTCTCACTTTATGACTGCCACCTCCTAACCTGCTGGTACGGGGTGCAGCACGTCCCCTGGCTTGGCTGGACTTCTTTTCACTTGTGCTTGTGCACAGCATCTCTGTTCCCATGCAAAGCGGTGATGATGGATGAGATGATGATAGCAGCTTCTGGTGTGCAGCAGCCCTAGAGCCTCCAGGGGCTGCTGAGCTAACCACAAGCCTTTGGGCTCTTGGAAATCCGGGAGCAGACATCGATTCTGTTGGCTCGTGGAAGAATACCTTGAAAGGCAGGCCTTAAAGGAGGTGGTTTCAGTGGCACTTGGAAGAGGAGGTATGAATATGTGGCCTTAACCATCACCTGAGCATGCCTTGAAACAGGGCTCTCTGAGGGAGAATGACTCTTGGGTAATGGAGACTGCTGCAGCCTTGCCATCCACGCTGGAGTCTGAGGAATCTGCAAGGTCCAGGAGAAGCTGGACATGATGAGAAACTGCTGATGTGGTGCTGGTAAAATGACTGGAAACTGCGCACTGGGTTGTAGGGTTGCTGTGATCTCTGTGGCAGCCTGGTTTCCATGCACAGGGAGAGGAGGATGCTTGCTGAATTTTTTGCAGTGGCACCTGGTTGCCCAGGCTGAGCAGGACTTGTTGGGTTTGCTGGGGAGAGCAGGGAGCTCTGGAGTGGCTTCAGTGCTATCCTCTGAGCTACCAGGGCAGGTGTGATAGACAGGTGGGGGTTGTGACTGTGATAAACCTACCTGGGGTCATTGCAGGGCGGAAACTCTTCAAAAGAGCATTTAGGACTACCAGTATGGGAGGGGAAATTTCAACATTACATTTTCTGTTTTGCTGCTTTGGAGAGCAGTGTACCAGTGTGCAGAGGCTCCTCTCGTTTGTTAGATGTGTTTGTGAGGTGGATGAGCTGTGTTCATCTATCCATTACCTATGTGGATGCATTTATGTGTGTACATGCAAACCAGAGATCCACATTAATTAAACTGAAATGTCGCTTTTGAGTAAGTGAACCGAAATTTCCCCAATGGCACCCTCTGTTTTCCAGCACGTGCTTTTACCCCATCCTCTCCCCTCTCAGAAATGTATGCTTAGAGAATGAGGAAAGAAAATCAAGGATGTTCCTAAAGGGAACGTGTCAATTTTTTTTAAATGGCAAAAGCAGGCATATTTCAGACTGAATTAATGCAGAACTGCATTGATTAAAGAAAAAAATAGTAGGAACATGCCTAGCCAGGAGCTAGATATTAGATACAGCGAGTGCTATTCTCCATTTTTATAGCACGAACCAAGCAATTTGTCTTAAAACTGTCAAGCTGATGAGCATGTAATTGTCACGCTGTTGTCTCCATTCATCCTGCCTGCTTGTGTGCATTTGCCTTTGTGAGCTTGTTAGCACCGAGGCCGGACCGCGACTGCCCGGGGGGCTGGAGCAGCCGGAGCCACTGGCAAGTGCTGGGGGACCTTCCCAGCCAGCGCTCCTCTGTGGCACGGAGCGGTGTTTGGGGTGGTTCCTGCGTGAGAAGGGTGTCTGCTGCATGTCTTGCCCAAGCAGGCCTGCAGGCAGATGGTTGGCAGGTACGTGGGCACACCGGATTGCTTAACTAGCCGCAGGGTGTTCCCTGCGTGGGGAACATCGGGGCTTGAACCTGCGTGCTGCGTCTGAGCTGCTGCGGGCTGCCTTTTGGTGTGATTCCTCATGAGCTGTCCGGACCTGTGCAACGCCCTTTACTCCCCAGATCTGCTCGTCCTTTTTCCTTTTAGCTGAACCTCCGTGAGCCTTGATTTTCTCTGTCACAGAAAACCTCGCACCGGAGTCGGGTGGTACCTGGTAGCCCCAGTTTTGGCTTTGGGTTTTGACCTCTGGGTGCAGGTTGGGTGTTGGTTTGCAGGATGCAGTGGTGATTGCTGGGACCTTCCCAAGGCCACCATCACTCACCTGCTCAGTGTTACTCTGCCTGGGTAAGAAATCAAGCAGAAGTAGGGGCCAGTCCTGCACCCCTGGGTGCTGAGCTGCACCACCCTCCCCTTGAGCGCTTGCACCCCTGAGAGTGGGTGTTTTCTTCCACCTCAGGTAATACGGCTTTTCACTGAGCAAGAAAATAGCTGGATTTGATTGGATCTGCAGCTTAGCAATTGCTGCCCTTTGGCAAGTCCTCTGGACCCATTTTAGAAGAAAGTTTAGAGAAAATAGCTGGGTCAAACCAGGGGGGCCTGGGGACTGGAAGAGCGCAAAGGTGCTGCCGACCTAAAAGTTGTGTAGGGGCTTTCCCCCACCTCCTGGACTTCCTTCGGGGTCATTGGAGCAGACCCTGGGAAGGCTTGGAAACACCTGATAGGAGCTGCAGTTATGTGAGCAGCCCTAAATATTGTCCTGTTTGGATGCTTCTCTCCAATGTTAATTACTTGAGAGTAACCAAAAGTTCCAGCTGCACCCCTGGGCTGTTTGTGCTGCTTTTTGCACAGTCACAGTGTCCCTTCTAATAGGTGGCAGCAGAAATGAGCTGGCAGGGGTGCTCACCTGGAGCTGTGGTCTGGGTACTGGGAGACCAGGAGAGCATCTCCCCCTGGGTGCCCTGCTGCTGGGTGGATAGGCCCAGGAGAGCACCTGGATCCCACCAGCTTTTTGCTGATGTCAGGTAAAACCACATCCGAGAGAAACTTTTCTCCAAGGCTGCCTGAAATGTGCGGCTCTGAAAGGCTGTGTGTTTTTCAGTTTTGTGAGGGATTCTGATTTTTATTTTGTCATGCTGGAGATGATTTAAATAGTCCCAGTCCTCCTTTTTTGGAAGTTCATCTGTTTACACGACGTGTTCCAAGAAATTCGTGTTCGTATCCATCTGATGTGCCGTCGTCGGTTTCTTGGCTGGACCCCGCTGCTGGATGTTGGAATGCAAATCTCACATTTTTCAAATAGCACTGGGACCTTGTAGTGAGAAAAATGCAGCTGGAAGCCTCTGTCTGTGTCCCAGGGCCCTGTATCCCAGCCTGTCCTTGAGGGACCCCTGGAGATCACCCCACGAGGATCTGTCAGGAGCCTCTCCCTCCTTGATGTCTCTCCTGTCCTCTGCCATGCTGGAGCTTCAGCAATAAGCGAGGTTTATTCAGCCCCACACTGGTTTTGGCTGCACGGCTGAAGGAGGGGCTGGCATGGCTGCAAGCATCTTCTCTGCATTATTTCATTCCTTATTAGTCCCTCAGCCCTGGAGCTGAAGAGGGTTGTCCCTATTGTTGTAGTGCAGAAATAAGTAGGAATCGACTGTTGAAAATCCAGTAAGTTTTGGGCATGTGACTTGTTCCCTTTGGCACTTTTGGGGATAAAAAAAAAAAAGGGCATTCTAACAAACAGGCTCTTTGCAAAAGGGTGCATTGTGTTCCTGGCTGTTCCTGAGTGCTGCCCTGCACAAGGCTGCTTTGTGCACCACGCACGGGGCTCGCAGCAAGGCCTGGAGCTCTGGGATGGGTGCTGGGAGACTCCTGGCCATCCTTTGGGAGTGAGCCACTGCCTGCACCTTGCTGCCTGTGGTGGGCACAGACTGCATTTTAACCAGCTCCTGGGAAGTCTCTCCCACTTCTCTTATTCTCCACGCAGTGCTTGTGTGGGGGTGTGCGGTGTCTCGCCCAGGGAAGTGGGTGCAGGTCCCTGGAGCCACCCAGCCTGTCTTCAGCTTCACATCTTCACTTGGCCCTCTCTGGGTTGGTGGGTTTGTCCTGCTTCCCTCAGTGCCACCTCCTTGTCTGTCTTATGCAAATCTCCTTTGAGGGGATGCGTGGGCATAAAATAACAGAGATGGCAGTGGGCTGTCCCTGCAGCAAACCAAGTGCTTTGCCTTGCTCTCTTGTGGTCAGGGCTGGGCACAGGTGCTGCTGCTGTGGCTGGGCTGAAAACACAGGCTTAGCTTTCTGTTTCAGTGCTCTGCGAGCAAATTCAGCGTCCAAATCCTCACAGAATTTCCTTTTTTGGTCGATCCCTTTGAAAGGCTCAATGCTCAGTGCAGGCTCCTTCCAAGCACAGTCATCCCAAAGGACACCAGCTTCTCCTTGTCATCTCCTAGTTGTTAGATACCAGCATGTCAAAGCAAAGCCCCTGCTGTGGGATTGATGTATCCCCCCTCCACTTCCTTTTTGTCTGTTCCCCACCCCCAGGATTTCGGCAGCACAAAGTCCATCACGTCCCGGTGCGACTTCCTGCAGAACCTGATAGCAAACGGCTGTGCCGGAGCCATCGAGAACCCCAGCAGCAGCATCAGCGTGGTGAAGAACGTCCCTCTGAGCAGCAAGGGCTCCGGGCAGAGCCACCTGGATGTCACGCAGATCACGCCTCAGAAGGTCGCCTTGAATCTTCGTCCTGGTGAGTCCCCAGTGGCTGTGTGGGGTGTGGGGGGAGGGAGAAAGGGTGGCCAGGACGTGCCAAGAGCACGCTGTAGCTCGTGGCCTTGTAGCCCACTAAAGCAGGTGACTGCTGGCCCCTTCCATACCTGTGAACTTTGGTGGTGCATCACAAACAGGCTTGGGGCTGGGGCACGTGTCCTCTGTGAGAGGACACTGCTGTTGGGTAAAGTCAGTCGAAGCCCACCCACAACTGCTGCCAGCAGTGGTCTTAACACTTCCATGTGTTCAAAAGGAACCTGCTCAGCTTAAAAATGGAATCACTGCATGGAAGGAGTTAAAATAACTTTGGTTCCTCCGCTAAGCGGCCAGGGCATGACTAAACTGAGACAGCTCCTTCTATAAATTGGAAACAAACCCACATATCTGTTTTCTGTCGGTATGCAAAAGAGCTATGGGATCAAGGCAGAAGATGGAGATTTGAACTTGTGACTCAGGCCTTGGACTGTAGCCAGGTCCCTCTTTCATTCTCCTGAGCCATCACTTTTCTTCAATCTCTTCCTTTTAATTAAAAATTAGAAGGGAATGGCTCATCTGAGCCATGCGACCATGCTTGTTATCAAAAGTTTTTGCATGGTGGGGGGAGGCTTTAATGTGGGTTTAGAATTCTTGCAAAAATTTGGCAGCTGACATTTCTGAAGAGGGGAAAAAAAGCTCTTTATTGCAAAGATAAGAAGCAAATATAAAAGCTTGATTCATTATAAGCGACTGGTGTGGGTTTCTAAGGCTTAGTTTTGCGACAGCTCTCATGAGCATACAGAAAAGTGAAATATTGATGTTTTGCCCAAGAATAACAGGGGTTTGAGCTGGTGCTCATGCTACCAGTGCTCTCCCAGAGCCTACCAGTTGCTGCAGGAGTTTTTGTTTTAGCTGTGTAAGTTAGAAGTTGTCGTGTTTCTCAACTAACTTCCTTAGCTGTCATCAGTCAGACCCTCAAATCTAAAAAAAACTGCTTCAAAGCCTTAAAATCAGATACCTGGGAGCAGCCACCACTGTACGTACATCTGGATGCATGGCTTCTGCCACTGAATGTTGTGTTGGAAAGGGAGCAAAAGGGACTTGTTATTACTGCTGTTTCTTGAGGCGGTTCCTGACAGAAAGGGCTGGCTCAGCTCCCACCTCTCACCTCCTGCACATCTGCCTCCACGCGCAGGGCCTGGTGCTCAGCGAATTCCACTTTCCTAATCCCTGGCAGTTTTGCCCATCCAGCGTCTACCACTCCAGCTGGTGGCAGGGTGTGGGGATCCATCTCCCTGTGGTTTCCTGGGGTCTGTGCTCCTGAAAGCCTTGGGCTGCACAGGGCTGGTGTGCTCCTTCTGCCCACCCCTGTGGGGACCCCACTCACGGCCATCCTCAGTTCTTTGTGATGGAGAAGCCCTCCCAGTCTGGGCTAAGCTGCAGGAATCACCCTGAGGACCCCTGCAGCAATTCCCATGCTGAGCCAGCAAACTCCCCTCCCTGTGCTCCTCTTGCAGAGCATCAGAGTCATTGCAGGAGGAGGGACAAACCTAGATGTTTGTAATAATATCTCCCATTTTTGCTCTCCCTTTGATGTTGGGCAGCACTTCACCTTCGGGCTGATGACTCCCTAAACCCTTGTATTAGCAGCCCCAGTTTAAATTATCCGTTAATCCTTGATCTTGGGAGAACAGGTTTCACCCTGTGAACCCAAGACAAAAAGGAGACAATGTTGATTTAATTTTGGGCATGAGGGGTGTACTATTTCAAAGATGAATTCACGCGGCGGTCTGTGGCAGTGGTGATCTTTTATTCTTAGACCGCTAAGCAGAAGCAGAAGGGAGTGGATTGTCAATTGTTTGCTGTTCCCACCCAGGCAGTTTGATCTCATCATCCTGTGGCAGAAGTCACATCCCCAAATCTGTGTCCTCAGCTAAACTCCAAAGGCCCTTAATTGATGTCCTTACAGGATAGCTTTTGGATTGAGCATTTAGTTTTTTATAATATTGCTTTTTAATCTTGAATCCAGCTATAAAGCAGCGTGTCCTAGTTAAATGAAATAGAAATAGCGTAAAAGGACTTAAAAAATGAATAGATGCAAGCTGTGTTGCCCATCAAGCCATAAGCCTCACCAAGCAGGAATAAGCTGGATAAGGCTGATTGTCGAGTTTATGTTCTTAAATTGACCAAAATCAATTTTTCCAGTTTTTGCACTGCCTCTGTGTGATGGTATCCAAGAAAAATTTCTGAACTAAGCTCTGAGTTTAAAACTTTTCAGTAAAAGCCCTAAGGAGAGGATGGTGGCGACAGTACGTGAGGAAGGAGGGGGCTGGATTATCCCTAGAAGTGTGAGAGTAATACTGTCCACAGAGAATAATAAATTCTTTTGCACTTACATCTACATACATTAGTGATATTTTCTCTGACATAATTGGTTTGTGCAGTTAGGAATGAAAGAAGAACCAGCCACAGGATCCTGTTGGTTTTGGTGCTTCTCAGGGACTAATAAATTCGTAACTATTAAGAGAAGCACGTTTGATCACAGCATCCCAAATACCCTTCCTGGCAGGAAGAACAGTGTTTTGGAAATGAAAATGTTGCAAAATACAGAGGACACATCCCCTTTTCCAGTGGGAAAGATATGTAGGAATGAAAAACAGGGGCATGGGAATGAATTTTCCCAGATTTAAACACATTTTTGCAGCACTGAATTAAAGTCAAGCTTGCAATCACGATCTTTTACCCTCAATCAGTGCTAACAGGTTTTGCACTACATGCATTATGTTCCTCTTTGTTCCCCCACAAAATCCATGCCAGGTACGATGTGAGGCCCATGTGGAGCACCTGCTGTGCTCCACATCCCAGCCCTGTGCTGGCAAAGTCCTGCTCCTGCTGGACAAGAAAGCTGGGGAGAATAAGGAGGGATTTTTATGGCATGAGCTGCCTGCTTCCTGCAGCTGGGCAGTATCTACAGGTGCATGTTTGCACAGGGTGCCTCCCGCAGCCCTGCCTTTTCCAGGTGGGGCTGTAGCAGGGAAATGCTTGAAGAGAAGGAGGGTGTTGTCTGAGGAGCCCTAGCTCGGCACAGCCTACCCCAGGTGCCAGGCAGGGCTCTGCCAGCCAGGCTGCAGAGCCTCTCGTGCTGTGCATTGCCAGCATGGCTGTTCTGGGCTGCTGTTGCTGCTGCTGGGCTGGAAGTAAGTGGGAGCAGCTGTGCTGCTGGGCACAAGGAGGAGAACAGCAAAGCAGTTAGGGAAATGTTTTCACAATACTGAAAAATGTGGGTTTCATTTCTGGGGAAGAAGAGGGGAAGCCACAAGTGTTTTGCAGAACCTGCCACTGCTGCAAGTTCAGCCTTGGCCATGAAGGGCTGGGAGAGGGCAGAAGTGGGAGCTTGGTTTTGAAAGGATCCAATTCCCTGGGGCTGAGACCCCACTGAATGGGAAAAGGGGCCAAGGTGGCAGCTAGGAACGTGGGATCTCCACACCAGCCTGGCTTGTGAGGTTGGGGTTTGGGGTTTTATTTGGACCCCTCCTTAGCAAAGTGAAAGGCAAACTTTTGCTACCTGCTGTCTGGCTCCACCGAGGTCTGTCTGGTGAGAAGTTGGTAAGTTCACTTTGAAGCCACTTCAGCTTTTTTGAGGTGTAGGTGTTGCCTGTAGTGGCCTTCCCTGGCACCCCTTCCAGATTTCTAGTGAAACCAGACTGGCAAAGGGGAAGGTCAAGGACAGGCTTTCCTCTGATTCTCTTCACATCTGCACTGCCTGTGACTCAGCCCTGTCAGCTCCTTCCCTTGTGTTCTTCACTTCAGGCAGCTTTGCCTCTGCCTCAGTGCTTCCCTGGGTGACCCTAACAACTTTATTTTCCCAGTTCACTTCCCTTTTTCCCTGATTTCTCCAGCTCTGTTTTGCGGGGGAGCTCCTTTTCAAAGATGTTTCTTCTGTATCTGCTTCACCTTGGGTTCCCTGCACAGCTCAGGGGACATCTTGCATTCACCTCACGCTGGATCTTTTCTCCTCATCCTCTTCCTTCTCCTGCTCCACCTCCTTCTCTCTTTTGTTCAGGACTTCTTGGAGCACTCCTTGTTTGCTTTGAGAATGTACCCAAGTAACTGTGGGCAGTGTTTCAGTAGTCCATGAAATATCCATTTAAGGTTCACTCTGCTTTTCTTTCCCGTTTTCTAGGAAAAAATCCCTGGACTGCAACACAGGACAACCATGTTTCTCATGTGTCCCTCCCTTAGATGTTCTCTCAGATGAGATGGAGAGACCCTTTCCCACAGCTCCAAAGAGCTAAAACGGAGACACGCACTCCATGGCTTTTTCTTGCCAGCCAGTACACTGCATAGCTTGAGAGGACCCAAAGTCAGTACCTGTTAGTATTGTTTTCCTGTTAGTCGCCTAAGGGATGTATTTGGAAAGGCTTATTCCACTCACCCTCTTCTTTTGAAAAGTGATCTGTCTGCTCTGCAGGGGGGAAAAAAACCCCGTGCAGTCTGGATTTTTATGTGTGCTGGGAGTTTGCTTTTCACCGTGCTCAACCCTTGTGTGTGTGCAGGTGACCAGACCTCGTTCCGAGTTCAGGTGCGGCAAGTGGAGGACTATCCCGTGGACCTCTACTACCTGATGGATCTCTCCCTGTCCATGAACGACGACCTGGATAATATCCGCAATCTGGGGACCAAGCTGGCTGAAGAGATGCGGAAGCTCACCAGCAATTTCCGTCTGGGGTTTGGCTCTTTCGTGGACAAGAACATTTCTCCTTTCTCCTACACAGCACCGAGATACCAAAACAATCCCTGCATTGGGTGAGTGGTGGGTGCACCCTGAAGGTGAAGCCCTGTGTTTGCCCAGAGCCTGGCTTCAGTCTTCAAGTGCCTTTTTGCTTTAAATAAAGAACCACGCTTCAGCCCTGGCTTTTGGGAATGATGATTAGCCATGGCTGTCGCTGCGATACTTGAGCAATTCAAAATAGGACAGCTTCTAATTTTGCTGTGGCTGTTGGTAGATCTGTGCATCTAGACATGGGAAACTGTTGTACCAAGGAGCCTGAAGCTATTTTTAAGTACCTGAAAAGGATGCAGACATAGCAGACTTTTTTACAGGCTTTAAGGAAAAGGAGCCAGAGCCAGAAATTCCTGATTTCTGATCCTAGCTCTGAGTCATAGTTTGGCGTTCAGTAAATCAATTAAGCTTTTTGTCTGCATTTTACAGATAAGGAGACCAAGGCAATGTAAATCCTTCTCAACAAAAGTGTTTGGAGGAACTGAGATTTGTGATGGCCTATAGTGCTGATTAATGAGCTCTTGTAGAGTGTTTTGAAGGTGGCAGGCAGGTTCTTTTATCTTTATTGCTGTGGAAGGAAAGCAAACTGACAGTTACAAAAGACACAAATGATGTGGTTTACTTTGTGGTGATATCAGAACCTTTGTCCCTTTATTTCCTTTTTTTTTTTGCTCGTGTCTTTGCAAGAGTCTTTTTGTTTGCCTTGTAAACACCAGAGTCGGGATCAAGTCCATTGAATTGAGGATTATGCCAGTGTGAAATTGGGTGTAGGGAAGGGTGTCCAGGCTCAGATAGGTTTGGGTGTTGGAATCAAAGGATGGATACAGCAGCAAGTGCCCTCCTGGGAGAGTGTCACCACTGACACCTTTGTAGTCCCCATCTTCACCTCATCCATCAGCTTCCTGGTCATGTAAGGGCAGTGAGGATAATACTTTTATTTGAGCCATTTGTGGATACTTACATTGTAAGATCACCTCATGCATGGATGCCAAGCTCTGTGCGTGCTCTAAGTATGAGAGGTGCGTGCTCTAAGTATGAGAGGCAGATAAAGAGAGCTTGCATCAGCTGTGAGTTTCTAGGCCAGCTTTTGGCACTGGCCAAGCATTGGCATCTCACTGCACATTGCTTGTTGACCAGACAAAAATTATCTGTGTTCTCTTTTCACCAGTTCTGCCCAGAGTGGAAAGTCAAATGGATTTTAACACTGAAAACTCTTGCTTTAATCATGAGGCAAAAGTGACCACACTGAGCCAGGAAAGTGGCTCTGCCACAATGGCGTTGCACACCACACTCTTCATAGTGCTTCTCCCAGAAATTTGGCATAGCCTCTGAGGGATCCTCTCAGTCATCTCTCTCATCCTCAGTCTCTTGACACCCACTCATGTTGCCCTTGGGCTGGGGACACGGTCAAGCTGGAGAGATCCCGGAAACTTTGTTTGGCTGGTGTGTGATTTAACTGGAGTGACATGGCTTTGGCTGAGTGAAGCAGAGTGAAACATGCAGGAGGAGATGGGTGCAAAAGGAGGAGAGGGTGGAACTGGACAACTCAGCAGCAAGGCATACCTGAAACTTGTGATGACCTTTTATCAAGAGCATCCAGAGCTGTCACCTCAGCTTTTCCCACCATGATCAGGCTATCTGCGTGTTCTTTTGGCTTTACCCGGATGGTTGCTTTTCTTTCTGTGGGTTACCTTAAGCCAGCCTGGTCTTGGGAAAACACTTAGGAAGGATTGTCCATGGCAGCTCATCTGGTAGGTGCTCCCTTCCAGTTGTCATGGGTCTCCTCTTCATCCAAAGCAGGGGTGCTGGCTCCCTGCTGTCTGATGGAATCCCCTTCCCCAGCCTGCTCTGTGAGGGGGCTCTGGCTGCTGCTGTGTGGCTCACTGCTGCGGGGGGGTGGGTTGTCAGGCGTAGTTTTGTTTGCAGCTATTTCTGGTGTCAAAACAAACCGTTCAGCATCTAAGAAAAGCTGCAAGTAAACACGAGCTGCAGTGGGTGCTTTCTGCCCCTGGTCCAGGCTCTCCTCTCCTCTTCCGTGTGGTGGTGACTGACTTGCAGGTCTGGGTGGGTGCAGCCCTGTCTCCCTTGTGTCTCCTCCATCACCCCTGCTCCTGAATTGGCATCCTGATGGGCTAAGGGCAGCTTGCTGAGACCCTGCAGGGCAGAGGTTTCAGAGCTATCAAACTCCTTGCCTTGCCCTGGGTGCGAACAGGATGCAAGTCTGGACATGGATCATGGATCAGAAGGGATGGCTCTAACTGCCAGCCAAGCCCAGGGCAGTGAGACCTGCCCCATGGCTAGGTGTGTGTGAGGCTGTATGGATGGAAATCCCTGCTCTGGAGTCCCTTGTGAGGGATTTGAGTTCTCTGTGATAGTAAATCTTAAACAGTCCTTTGTGTAAAAAGCCTCTTGCAACTTGCCCGTAGTGGGTCATGTGTCAGCAGAGGCTTTTAATTGTGCTCTGGGTTATATGTTTGAAGATAAGAGTGAATTAGTGCCAGGCCCACTCCTTTTTAAACACATTTCTTCTTAACTCTTCCCATCCCTCTTCCCTGCACACACTCACTGATTTCCCACGCCACAGGAGCTGCTCTGCTGAGCTCTCCAGGTGAGCACCAAAACTGCCTTCTCATGGCTTTGTATGGAGAAAAAAAGGTTTCCTTGTAGCCTGCCAAAATATTTCTCTGCCTTAGGGTGCCCCCTCCTACCTTTCTGCTCCGGTGGCGCCCTGGGAAGCAGAGATGGTATTTACTCACTAGCTTGCAGGGAGAGGGGGAGGAAGCATGAGCTGCTGTTGGTTATTATTGCATCTCACACTGGGCAGTTGCCAGGTGCCTGGTGATGTGCAGTGGGTGTAGAGTGGCTTGTACTGGCAAGAAAACTGTATGACACAGTGGAAATCCATACTGCAGAAGATGGGGAAGGTAGCTCTCAGCAGTGATGCTCCTGGCCTTTGACACCAGCCCACTGGTTCTGCAGGCGTGGGGCATGGCTCCCATGGCCCTCCCGGGCTGCTGGGGAGGGTGGATCTGCCAAAACACAGCCTCTCTATCACTAGGCCACATCCTTGACTGCAGATTCTCAGTGAAAACCACTTCATGAGTGCTGAAACTGCAGAGCTGCATGGCCCAGGGTGTTGGTGCTGGTGCTCAGTGTCTCCACTCACACCGTACATGGACAGAGATATTCAGTCCTGGTGGGATCTCTGGAAACTTCAGCTTCTCAAAGCCCCTGACAGGAAACAAAAAAATACGGGCTCTGCTGGAGGGTTTTGTAGAGAAATAGCCAGAAACTGAAGTGTCCAAAATACGAAGCATTGTGAAAGTATTCCAACCATCTGAACAGAATTTTGAAGACCAGCCTGGTAGAGCTGTGAGCTTCTGCAACTCTTGGCTGCGGGTGTGGTTCCTCCCAGCTGACCACTCCTCTGTTCTTCCCACAGTTATAAGCTGTTCCCCAGCTGTGTCCCATCCTTTGGCTTCCGCCACCTCCTGTCCCTGACGGATAAAGTCGACCGTTTCAACGAAGAAGTCCAGAAACAGAAGGTTTCCCGCAACCGAGATGCTCCAGAGGGCGGCTTCGATGCCATTCTGCAGGCTGCTGTGTGCAAGGTGAGTTCCTCTGATTTCTGGAGGTTTAGAGCAAAGCAAAAGAGGAGGAGGAGGAGGTTTCTTCTGCTCTGTCCTTGAATCAAGGCAAAGCTTTAGTTTGCCATTTCTTGGAAGTAACTACTACATTTTTCTTGGAGAAACTGAAAAATGCTTTGAAAAGTAGAGGCTTTTGTTTTCATGTGCTTTTGTAGATAAACAGGCAAAGGAAAAAAGGTTAATGCTTTTTCTAGTTCAAAGGGATAAAACTGGAGCTTTTGAAAATTTAGGGCTGAGATTTCATTACGCAGTTAGACTTTTGGTGCTGAGCACCTGGGACAGAATCCTTTAAGGTTCACATCCACTTGTGTGCAGCTGCACCGCAGGTCAGCTCAGTGTGTTTCTCAAGGCTGTGTCAAACACATCTTGCAGCCGTTGACCTGTGTTGAGGCTTGGAGCTGGTTCCTACTATTCATACTTTCCCTCTTTGTGTGTGGGGGGATGATCTCACCTCTGGGTGCTGATAGCCTGCTCTCCCTCTTTCTCAGCAGAGCTGGAGCAGAGTTCATTAGCTTGGTGCCATGTTAGCCTTGTCCTTAGGGTTTTTGGAGATGCTTGCTTGAAGATCCTTCTGGAACAAGTAGTTGGGTTGCTCCAGTTTGTCATGAATGAAAGTGTTTGCTCCACTCTGACATGAGTCTGAGCTTCCCTGCTCACCAGGAATGGCTCTGTTTGCTATTTCCCCTATTGCTGCAATTTGCTTTGTGTTTGCTTCAGCCTTGCTGAAAATCCTTTTGGTTGGGCGTGTTTTCTTCTGGGTCTGAATTATGGGAGCCAGGAGATAGGCATGGTCTGTGGGAGTGGTGGAGTGCAAGCATGTGGGAAAACAGATCTTTCCTTGCCTGGGTTGGCTTCTCTGTGCTTCATGGTCTTGGCAGGGCTGAACCTGCCCCGTTGGATCTGATGCCACCCAACAGTCATCTTCCCACGGATATTGTTGTTGGCACAGCTACAGTGCTGCTCCCAGTAATTGTCTGGGTATAAAGTGCTTCTCAGTTTTGGAGAGGTGGCTCCCATGGTTAGAGCAGGGATGGCTCAGGGTGGTGACTCAGTTGTGCCATTCACCATGTGGGTTTTTGCAGTCCCTTCCACCATGTTGTTGTAAAAACAGGACAACATTTCCCTATGATGCAGCAGTACTTCAGTGTGTATCACAAGGGCTCATTTCTGAAGTGCTGGTGGAAGGCAGGAGACCTGCAAGATATTTCCTGTGTATTTGTGCCAGTCTCAGACTGTTGGTAAGGACCAAAGTCTTTAACTGTCCTTCTTGAATGCACAGCCTGGTCCCTTCTAAATTTAGAAGATGAATTTAGATACCATCTAAATTCAGGAATGAGCACCCTCTAGGAAGGGTGAGCAAAGGTGAGCGTGTGCGCATGCATGATTGTTGGCATGATGTGGCAGGTCATGGCAGCGAATTTCTGCAGCCACAGCAGTTAATTAATTACTGGAGCTTGGGTGTGGGAAAGGAAGGCCATGGGACTGGCATGCAAGGCAGGAGAACCAGCTGTGACTCGTGCTGCTTTGGCAGTCCCAGAGCGGCTGCCTCTGATCACAGCCATGAGCAGCAAAGACTCTGTCTGTCCAGAGTTAAAAAAGCCAGAATTTCAGGGCAGCTGATTGACATTAGGATGTTTGGTCCCATAGTCAAAATGGGAACTTACTGCTTAATTTCCCTTGCGGTTGCTAAGCGATGGCCCAGACTGGTTGGCGGCCGTGGGTTGTGGTGAGGCTCCACGCCACTGAGATGGGTGAGGGTTGCAGACATCTGAGGTGGCAGTGAAGTGCAGCTTGCTGATGAGGATGCTCTTTGCATGGAGTTTTGCATCTTGCAGTGACTAATGGGATATCATGGGGATGAAACCCCCAGAAACAGACCGTAGTTTCTGTTAACTCCGGAACTCTTACCCTCCATGCAAGGAGAGCAGCATATGGGTACCTCGATGACTTCCAAGGTGGGTTTCCTCATCACTGCTGTGGTACCCTGTTGCATCTCACTGGCATGCTCCAGCTTTCTCCAGGGTAGTTATCACCTTAGGAAGTCCCCTGCCTTGGGGACATGCAGCGTGTTGCCCATGAAGTACTTTGTGCTCAGCATCAAGGGGAGAGCTGGTCATGGCATAGCAGAGCCTCGCTGTCTCCAAGCCATGGTGTCTAAACAAGGTCTTCTCCTCCCCATCTGAGGTGTCAGGAACAATACCTCCTGCCTTGACTGGGTGTTTTTACACTGTAGCGCATAGCAAACATTTCTGCTGCGTGAGCTGCCCAAGGGCTCTGTAGCACTCGAGTCATTTCTTGGCTTGGTTTTCCCAAGGAGTGGAGAAAGTTTGTACAGCTAAAACAGACTAAGGAGCAGGCCCAGAGTCTGGCTCCTTTCTGAAAGATGAAGATATGGTAAATGTTATTCTGGAGGCAGTGAAAGCGCCAGAGACAATAAGACTTTATTCTGATGCTAAAATAGTAAGCCAGGAATATTAATCAGCCTTCCATAATTACATTTTCCATTTGCAGTATTTTGGTTTTTTGCCATTCTCTAAGTGCAAACCTCATATGGCCTGGTGGCATGTGTAAGTTTCAGATCTTACACGCCAAGATGCAGCAAGGAGATAATGCTAGACTGGAAAATAGAGCATCTTTTGGAATGGTTTTGATTGGAGCTTGCTAGACACTGTTATGTGGAGATAGCCAAGGCATCTGGGAGACACTGAGGTGCCTTTCAGAGCAGTACCAAGTGAAGGAGGATTTGGCTTTTGATCCCTAAGGCATACTTGCCTTGCACCTGTATCTGTTTCTTGCTTCCAAAAAAGGTCTGCACCTGAGAAACTTGTGAGGTTTCAGACAAATTGATTAATCTGGGGTGGGGGGTGGGGGGTCTGGGGGTCTCCTGGCAACTGAGTGTTGGCAATTGAATGGGTTTTATTCAGTGCCCAAAGTATAAATGTAGATATTTATTCAGGCATGGAAATACAGGCTTTGCAGCATTTTCAATAGTATTTGGAGAGCTGTGCTGATGCAGCTGTGGCTGTTTTGCCAGTCGCTGTTGGCTGTATGGAGTGAGAAGCCAGTTTTTTGGGGTACAGAAGGCAACTGCAGCTGGCCATAGGAGTAGGGGCAGGATCCATAGCATCCCCAGCCCTGTGGAAACATGTTACTCTGCTTTGGCTCCAGTCCCACCCCTGCTTTAAAAATCCTTCTTATCCCATAAGGATCAAAAACCAGGTGAGGGGGTAGACATCAGTGCAGGGATTTTTGTTCAACAATCCCAGTCCAATAAAAATAAATGAAATTCTCCTTGGTTATTTGCTTTAAGTGGAGCAGAGTGCTGCTCTGGGTTTCTCAGTGGAAACTGCATGCTGAAGAGCTGTATTTTCCAGTGCCTGGAAGCCGCTGGGAGAGGCAGTGTGAGATGCTCCTTGGCATGCCAGCCTCCTTGGGGGGCTTTTTTCATAGGTCTACAGCTTTTCTGGTGTGGGATCAGCGCTGGCTTGGCCAGCCCATCCAAGGCACCCTGGTTTGATGCTCTGAGGCGTCACACGCTGTCGGTGCCTGGCTGTTGGCATTGAAACTGTGGGTGCTCATTGCTTTGGGGGAGTGAGTTCCTGACCTGAGCAGCCACAGCAGTTTTGACGTTGTTGATGTGGGAAATTGTGTTGGAGGCATGGAGAGTTTGTCTGCGAAGGAATGCGTAACCCGTGATTTAAAGGTGGGCTTAGCAGGCGGGTGGCCAGCACCAGCACCCCTGAAGGGACTTCGTAACTGCTGCCTGAAGGCAGCTCCTTTTCTTTGTGTGCAGCACATTTCTAAGGGAAGGAAACTCAGATTAATCCTTTTAATCTCTTTGGGAGTTTCTTGGCCTTAATCATTTAAAAAGAAATCAGCTTTGGATACTCAAAGAAAAGTGAACTGGATGGGCTTCTGTCCGGTGGCTGAGTAGACTGAAAACTGCCTCTTTCATCATTAGAGCTGTAATCACTTTTGGGTTGAGTTCTTAAGAAGTTATATTTTGGCATGAAGTTTTAGCCTTTTGTCCAGTGGGGTAACTTCAGTGGAGTGAATCCTGCTTCCCAGAGCAAAAAAGTCCTCCTTGCTTCCTGAGCTGGACTGTAACGTGCTGGTGCATGGTGAAGCATGTGTGTTGCCAAAGATTTCTTCCTATGGCCTTATATGCATCGTGGGGGTCTTTAAAACATCATTAAAGAAAATACACCTTCTGAAATAGGGAGGAAAAAGGAATCTACTCTGGAATAGTGTCCCTGAGGCAAGAGTTATATTTATCGGAAAGATCAGCAGGCTTTGGGCTATGACTCACATTTGGAGGCGAAAATTGTGCTGGCAGACGTGATTCTGCACCCTTCTGCCTGCTCTGCCCTCCTGCCCTGCCCACACCAGTGCTTTCCATAGGAAGGGCCAGCACCGTCCTGTAAACAGGGCAGAGTTTGGGTTTTGCTAAATGAGCTGAGCAGTAGCTGTGGAGGAGTTGGGTGTCTCCATCTGCACCATGTTCCCATCAGTGACCTTCTGCCAGCTTTTCCCTTGTGCTTTCCCAAAGGATTTCTGCGGTAGTGCTCTGAGCCAGGGCCTGGAGGGAGGGGGATGCTGGAAGTGTGTGGGCAGGGAAGGCGTGGGGCCGTGTCTCTGCCAGCAGACGGGCAGCGTGGCCAGCCCAAGGGGAAGCTCCGGGCGATGGGGGTTTCTGGCTCCAGTCTGTGCCATGGCAGGATCTCCCTGCCGTGGTCAGCAGCAAGACCCCAGCCCACCCGGTTTGGCAGTGACCTGGAAGCAGGAGAAGCCACTGAGCAGAGGGGGGTTTGCTGCAGCACTGTGGTTTGCAAAAACTTCCTTTGGGCACCTCTGTTTCCTTCCACTTCCACTGCAACAAAGTGCGTCAGTGTGCTGTTACAGGCGCTGTTACAGATCCGCTTCTCGGGCTGATGGAAACTTGGAAACCTGGGGAGGCTCCATGGGAGGGAAATGTTTGTAATCTAGATCTTACCCCTTTACTTGAAAAAAAATCTGTCCTTGCCTCTCTCTTCATGCAAAGACAGTCCTAATGTCTGGTCCTTGCACAGAGGGACCAAGGAGGGTGCAGAGGACACCTCGTGCTGTGCTTGACACCTCAGTGCTTTCACAGGGACCACTACAGCATGTCTTGACATTACCATGTTTCTAAATAGGCAGAAGTTTCTCAGAGTGGAGCTGTGCAGAGTGGTTGTGTGGGATTAGTGCCAGCACCAATGCCAAAGGTCCCTGCTCTGCTCTGGCTGTGTGCATCCCTGCCCTCCTGGGTTGTGGTGCAGGGGGATGGAGCTGTTTGGGACAAGTGTACGATGAAATGGCAGAGGCTTGGGATCACCATGGCTTCCAGGACATGTGTGCAGAAGGGGATCAGGGCAGAGTGCCTAGGCATGGATGTGGGTGCACCAAAGCCAGTCCCCTCGGGCAGGGACCTCACTTTGTCCATCACAGCTCAGAAACAGCATTTGTGAGTGGGCAGTAGTGAAAATGCTGAGCTGGGGGTATTGCAGCTCTTGCTGTTGCCTTGGCCGCTCCACAGAGCTGAGGAAACAAGGTCAGATTAAATGTGTGTGGAGGAAGTTGGCAGGTCTCCTTTGGCTGTAAAAGCGGCCGAAATTCTTACTCTCGGATCTGGGTAGAGAAGGTCTGGTGGACAGTCTGCATACCTCCTCGTGCCTTTTAAAGTAAGCGTGTTGGAGGGAGATGCTGGGAAACACTGGATGGGCTCCTGACATTTTGTTTGCTTACCAGGGTTGGGTGGACAGGAGCATGGTACTCTCCTAATTAATGCTAATGGGTCTGCTGCTGGCCAGGCACGTGGCTGGGACCATGTGCAGGGTGCGGGGTGAAGCGTGGGCTCGGCAGGGGCAGGCCTCTGTCTCACAGGGTTTGCTTTCTCCCAGGAGAAGATCGGCTGGCGTAAGGAGGCGTCTCACCTGCTGGTCTTCACCACGGACGACGTGCCCCACATAGCCCTGGACGGGAAGCTGGGGGGGCTGGTGCAGCCCCACGATGGCCAGTGCCACCTGAACGAAGCCAACGAGTACAGCGCGTCCAGCCAGCTGGTGAGCGGGGCACGGGGCCCAGCCCTCGGAGACCTCGGGGCTTGGTGGACCTCTCTGGAGACCGGCCAACCTCCACTCCAGCAGCTTTTGGCAAACGCAGTGCCTGGTTTAACCCAGCTTCTGCAATTTGCAAATAAAATGTGCTGTTCCCTTAGGCATTCCCCCACAGTGAATGCTTCTGTGATGTTCAAAAATGAGTTGGTGACTTAGTGAGTTCCTTCAGGGCTCATTCCAAGGGAGGGGAAAGTAACTTGGTGTCCTGAAGAGCATTACATTTTGCCTGCAAAGCGTAGAGGAAACATAGAATATGTCATCCCTTTTCTAAAATGTCCAGAGGACTGTCAGCCTCTTCCTGAGGAGGCTGTACCTACCTTGATGTGGCTGTGCTAGCAAGTACAACAGAATGCTCCTCTTATTCACGGCCTTTGAGCACAACACTAACATGAGTCTTAGCAATAAACAGGCAAACTAGCCCTTTTTAAAAATTTAACTCAGGGGAGGAAACTTCTGGGATGAATGAGCACTTGCCTGCCATCTCAGTATCACATCCTTCTGCAGAATGGTGCTTTATTCAGCAGATCACATACACTAATTATGATTTTTGTTCCTGAATGTCACCCTGTAAGGGGAGGGGCAATCTGGGTGGCTCTGTTAAGGCCAGAAGCTGGGCTCTGCAGTGGAACCCCCTGTGCAATCCTAGCAAGTGTGTGTGTACATAAGGGAGCACAGTTCCCAAACTGGCTCCCTTATGTGGGGTTTATGCTGGGGAGCTGGCATGGGGATGCTGCCTTGGTGTTTCCATGTTTGAATCTCAGGGGCTCTCAATCAGCCCTCCAGCCTGCAAGTAGATGAGGTGGTTTTTTTCCGAGGACAGCACTTCAGAAGCAGGCGGGAGTTTTAAACTCAAGCTGGTCTCTTGACACTGAGCCCTGGCTCGTTATTTTGTTGCTAGAGCAGTGTCTCCCTGCCGTCCTCTCTGCCTGGGAAATCTGCAGAATTAAAGAGCTTATTGTAATCTCTTTATGGTCCCAGTATGCAGAAGGAACAGGCAATGGATGTTTCTGCTTTGGGAGAAAAAAAAAATGATACATTTCCACTTTCTGCAGTTCTAGCTCTCCCTGCCTCGCACCCCTGGAGGCAGCAGCCATTTAGCACATGTGCATCTGCTGATGGCAAAGTAGAAAGGGGGAAGAAATAAACCCAGCGTTTCGGGTGTTGCTGTGGCTAATGGTGTTGTCAGTCACGTATTCTAGTGAGGAGTGTGGTAGAAATATTTAACAGATTTCTACTATTTCAGTTGGGACTGTGCTGGTACATCAGGGACTTCATCCCACAACAAAACACGCCATGCGTCTGGAATGAATTTTGCTGTTGGGAAGAGATGAGCAATGGAATTAATCTTTGTTTCTGTGTTACCCACCAGTCTTTCTGCCCTTTTTTTCCCTCTAGGATTATCCTTCCCTGGCACTTCTTGGGGAGAAACTTGCTGAAAACAACATCCACCTGATTTTCGCTGTTACAAAAAGTCATTACATCCTGTACAAGGTAAGCGCTGCCGAGTTGCCTGGGCTGGGGGCAGATTGAAACGCCTCTTGAGGCCCTGGGGAGTGGAGGCAGCTGCAAACGTGTGTGTGTGCAGTGGCAAACACGTGTGGGCAGTGATAAGGGTGCATGCATGTGGCCACAGGCTGCCCGGTGCTGGCAGGCAAGGCTCAGCCCTGCTAGTCCTTTCAGCAGAAAGCGCTAAAGCTTCTTAGAGCAAACAGATCTATATGTGTCAGTGAGCATGTGAAGACCTAAAATAGACTCCATGTTAATCTGGATGTTCGGCCGGCTGCCAGCGTGCAGCGTGCCAGAGAGCAGAAACCTGCTCGGCCCATTCTGCAGTGACTTAATCCCATTACCTAATCGTGCACAGCGTTCCTGCCCAGCTGTGTTTTTCCATCACTAAGTCCAGGGCCCTGATGTGCCACACACAATTTGAACTCTCCTGCCATTCCCGCTCTCCCCTCCGAAAGGGAAGCTGACCCAAGGCACAAGGACCAACCTGTGTCTCGAGCTGCCCTGCGGGGTTTCGCTGCTCTGCGGACGCAGGGCTGGTGCTTCAGGCGGGGTTGCTTTTGAAAACCTCTGCCGAGGCCCTCGAGGCTCCAGCAGGAACAACAAGCAGCCGTGTTGCTACGGTCTGGATGCTGCTGTTCGCCTATGGGGAGTGGGAGGGCTGAGCTTGTTCTCCACCCCCTCTCCTGGGAATGCTCAGGGTTGTGAGGGAAGTCGGGACAGCCACCCCTCCCTCCCTGCAGTGCACAGCGGCTGGGTCTTGCCCCCTCCAGCAGCACAGCCAGGTCTATTTGTCCCTGTCCCATGGCCATGAGCTTTGTTTAATATTTGGCATGCCTCATTAGCAATGCTTTGAAAATGCTTTTGAAAGCTCCATGTCAGTGGGAGCCAAACCATACCATGTACACCTCTGGGAGATGGGGCAGTGTGTGTGGCCTGTGTCCCTGGCACGAGGTCAATCCCTCCTCATCCTCTGCTCTCCTCTCTGCACCTCAACATTTTAATTTTTCTTCTATTTTTTTTTTTTTTAAGAACTTTACCACTTTGATTCCTGGAACAACAGTGGAGATTTTGCACAAAGATTCCAAGAATATCATTGAGCTGATCGTCAAAGCCTACAACGTAAGTGCATTTTAATACCACAGCTGCTGAAGTGAGGAGTGCTAAGAGCTTGGCCAGCTCAGCTCCCCCCAGCAAGCTCCACCCGGCTTGGCCGCCTCTCTCCCCAGTCCTCTTCACACTGCTGGAGCTGGGATGCCCACCTTGGGGAGGGAAACAAGGTGTGTGAGGAGGAGAAGAAGCACAGATACCCAAGAGAGTCTTTGGGACAGCAGAAATTTCACCTCATGTCTCTTGTGTGCGGAATGACCCACAAAACACAGCCCCCATCCAAAACAGCTCTCTCTCAGAGCACCCTGCCAGTAGGTAAAATAGATTATTTCTTTATTATCTGATGTTCAGAGGCCTCTCAAGGATGGGACCAGCTCCAGATAAGGCTGCATCTTTGCACTGCTCTCTGTGCAGCCCACTTTGGTTTTCAGCACCCTGTGAGCATCACCATGCTCCCAAAGGAGCCCTGCCTACGTGGCATTCCCAGGGCAGTCTGCCCTGCCACAATGAGGAGGACAGCAAGGGACCTGGAGTTGTACTGCTGACCTGATGTCATCCAGCTCCATGGAGATCAGGGGAGCAGATCAATTAGAAGCAGCTAAATTGCATGTTCATAGAATAGTTACTGTCAACATCTGTGTTGGCTTCTCCCTGAATTCTTAGGGGTCAGACCTTCGTGATCCTTCAAGGATACTGTTGGGTGTTGGGTTTGGAGATCTGATCCCTTAAGAGGCCAGCCCTCAGGTAGGGTTGTTCATGCATGGGACCCATGGACACAGCTTTCAGTGGCTGCAAGCTCTTCTTGGTGCTGTGTTCATCAGTGCAGGGAGTCAATAAGGACTGCTTTGGAGGAGTTTGCACATCCAGAGTCCATGTAGGATTGTAGTGTGCTTTGCATGACTTGTAAAGTTCTTCTTTCCTTCCCCGGGCTCCCTGCAGTTAAAGCAGCATTTGGTTATGCCCTTGGGAAGAGTGTTTCCCAAAGCTTCACCCTCTGAGGAAGGCAATGAACAGCTAATGCTGCTAATGAGGCCTGGGAGATACCGCTAATCACAAGCCCAGTTGTCCCAGTTTGTCCCCTTGAGGAAGGGGGTTCTTGTGGCCGAGATGCTTGGCTGGGGAGAAAGAAGCGAATGTTTACTCCGTATTGACTTTGCACATGGCCTCAGTGCCATCATGTGGAAACCTCCCTTTGCCCTGTTTTTGCAGCTGTAAGATGCATCCATGCCTCCATTTCACCACCCCTCAAACGTTTGCAGATCAATACAAGCTGATGAAAACCACTGGGAATCCTGTGGCTGCACCGCTGCTGCCTCCTTCTCTTTGCTTGTGAGCTTTCCAGCACGTGGGTGCTTAGACCAAGGTGCCCCGTGGAATGGGCTCTGTGGGATGACTGACTGCTGACACTGGGGTTAGTTTCTTGCCTGCTCAGCTGGGTGGTGGGTGTGGGCTGGGACCCCTGGGAGTGCTGCCAGGAGCTGGCAGCTCCCGCGTGTGCCACGGTCAGCCCGGGGCCACCGGAAACCTGGCACCTGCCCAGCCCGTCTCCTCTTGGTAGCTTTGTTTTTTTCCTGAAATGATGGAGGAAATTCTCAATGAGGGAGACAGCCAAAATTCTGTTTCCCAAGAGGGAGTGAACCTTTTTTTATTCCCTGTGTAAAGGAAAGTCTGAGCCTGTAGAAATCCTTCATCTGCAACAGGGACTGTCTTCTCCTGTGGGGTGGCAGTGGCTGGTGTTCTGGGCATGGACTCAGTCTCTCCCCTTCAGTGTTTTGTCCATCTCTGGTCCTCTCTCATCTGCTTCCTTCCACTGATGCACACATCACACTTGCTCAAGATCCCTTTTCCCCATCTCTTCATCTTCCATCTCCCTTTTCTTCTGCCCAGCATGCTGTCCCCCCACCCTCATCCCACCAGGTGTGAAGCAAAAGAGAACAGGAACTGCTTTCTCCCTGCCCTTCCCCCAAATCTCGACATACCTGGGAGACGGAAAAGCTCAAGGGAGGCTGTGCCCAGACACTGGGCTGGGTTTGGACTGAAGAGGGCAAATGGGATGCTGGTTTAAGAAGCACGTTCCTAAACCAAATTCAGGCAGGTCTTGGGAGTGTTTCCTGTTGGCAGCACCAGCTGCCCCCTGTGGTGGCTGTGGTGCTGTCAGAAGACGCTGGTGTGTAACAGTGCAAAGGGGCTGGCAGTAATGGCACTGCATTTAGGGTAACAGCGTGGCTGTACAGGGCTAATAAGAGGACTTGGTGTCTGCATAGGAATGTAGGATGAGCCCGTGCAAAGTCATACTGAGGCCTGTCCTGGTGTCGTGTTCTCTGCCATGCCCCAGGTGGGATGCTCTGGGGAAGAAGACAGGAGAGCTTATCAATGTGGCAGCTAATTTCTGCAGGACGATTTGGGGCAGAGCAGTATCCATAGATTTATTGGCACACACAGCGCTCAGCCCACAGGCGATGGATGCTCCGTGTGATCCCGGTTGCTACCCCATGAACAGCTTCTCTGTTAACAGTAGAGAGATGGGAAATTGTTCCTTTCTTTCCTCAAGGACTGTTTAGATTCACCCGGTCAAAACTCATTTATTTCCTGTCCGTTTCCAAAAGTGTTGCTCTTTGCTGGCGTGTGAACCCTGCTTTTGTCATCACATGTACCAGCAAGAGGTCTGAATTAGCACTTCTCCTTAATCTGGCCTCTTTGGTGAGGGCTGGGGACAAGGAGAAGAGGGATGGAGCTGGAAGCTGGCTTTGGATAATAAGCATATTTGTACAAAATGCTCCATTTTGAAAAACTTCATCCTTTTTGGGCACCACTGGTATAAAAATCAGTTCCAGCCATTGGAAGAATTAAACAAAACAAATGTCATTCCGAATTAATATTTATAAACTTCATTTTATTGTGACTTAAAAAGTCTGTGTATGCAGGGCAGAGAGATGAGAAGCAGGAGAAGGAGGGTAGAAGCACACCAAAACCTCACTGATGGAAAATGCTCCTCACTTTGAAAAGTTTTTTCAAAGAAAGAGATTTTTCGTTTATTTTTTCCCATGGTGCTGTTTCCAGCTGACACTTATGAAAGGGTGCTTTTTGTTCAGCTTTTTCTTCTGAGAGGCAGAATACATTTTTCTGACCAGTTGGGTGAAATGAAGAAAGTAGGACAGAGTTAGTGCAGTTTCACATCTTCTCTGTGCTGCACAACAGACACTGTAGGACGGCTGCCAGTGGAGAATCAGGCTGTGCACTTTGCTCAGGTTTATGGGGGGAGGAGGAGGTGCAGATGTGCACACAAAGCTCTCACCTTCAATTCAGAGGTATTCCGTTTGTGGTCGAGAATGTTCTCTTCTTTTTCTTGTGCACCATAGGTTTCCTGTACTGGCTGCTGTGTCCATCACACCCATCCTAGAGGGCACAAGCCACCTGCAGGGGTGGTAGGCAGCTCCCTGTGAATCTAGTTGTGATGATCAGAAGTCTTCTGGGCTGGTTAAGTCAAACTCAAATGCCAATGTGTGTGCAGGGGTGATTTTTTTTCATATAGGTCCAGAGATGTCCTGCCCACCCTCTGGAAACGCCAGGAGAAGAGAGTAAAGCAGAAGAAACCCATCTGTCTTTGGGAGCTTGATGGTTTGCTTTCCCATTGTGTTTCCAGAGTATTCGGTCCAAGGTGGAGCTCACAGTCTGGGACAGCCCTGAGGACATTGGCTTGACCTTCACTGCCACGTGCCAGGATGGGCTGTCCTATCCCGGGCTCAGGAAGTGTGGGGATCTCAAAATTGGAGATACGGTGAGTCTGCCTTTCAGTCTGTTCCCTGGAGAGACTTCCCTCCACTGATGAGTGGTCCTGGGCAATAAAACACAGTTTTGCTCATTTTCCTCTGCTTTCCTCATGAGGATAGAGAAACCCACAGAGAGTGGCTCTGCTAGATGTAGTTCTGGGTGGTGTAGGTCAGTCCAAGGTGAGCTGTGAGGAAGGAGGGAATACAGGCATCTTGTCTACAGCACTGAGCTAAAGGTCCTGATCAGGCAGCAGGATGCAGTAATCAAAAATGGGCTTTTTTTCCCTTAATCACAGATATTCACATCACACTCTCACCTGTGAAATTCCATGGGCAGCAACCCTCCCCTCCTGTGTTCAGTTCCTAGGGTTATTTGGATGGCAGCGCAGACTGAAGTAAATGTTAACATGGCATAATCCATCCTGTGCTTTTTAAAAAGCAGAGAAGCTAAGCTTTGCTTGTTTAAATTGAGTATTGGTGCAGGTAAGTGGGTTGCTGGGCTGCATGGCTGGGGCAGCAGGGCTCAGGCCAGTGAGGAACCTCCTCCCTTTCTTCCAACTTTTGCTGTCTGAGGCCATGGGTGTGGGTTCGTTAGCAGCCTGATTGCCTTATTTGAGAAGAGTGACTCTGCAAACATACCAGAGCTCTCAGGGCTGTGGCATATAAAAATAGTTTGAAAGAGTCAACAGTAGCTGGAGTTTTACCCCGCCAAATGAGGATCATGTGAAGTGTTAAACAGGGAGGAGGCCCTGCTTTTTTAACTGCATTTACTGGGTCTTGGATAGGTGGGTAGAAGCAATGCCTGCAGCTCTTTGTTCCTACAGCAAAACCTGAACTCCCAAGGAAGCAGAGTCAATCTGGTGGTTCATCCTGGGCTCCCAGCTTTGGCAGGAGCAGGGAGATTGCTCCAGCTGCTGCAATTTGTGCCATAAAGGCTCTGGCAGTGAGTGCAGCAGGGAGCTGACACTGGCACTGCTCCATTTTAGGGGCACCCTGAATGTCGAGGTGCCTACACAGGCAGAGGTGCCACAGCATCGTGGGGTCCTGTCCCTCCAGCCCCTCCTGTCAGCTCCTTTCTGCCCCATTGCTTCCAGGTGGCTCAAGATTTGACTCCTCCTAAGAAAGTTTCCTCAAAGAGGATAATGCTGGCACTGGACCCTAATGTGGCAGGGTTTAGTCCTGGAGCTGTGGGTGTCAGCGGGTGAAAGGGAGCAGGATTACCCTGATCCCCTTAGCTTGCTTTCTGATCTCCTTCTCCTCTGTAATTTGAGCTTCTGTCCTAATTGCTTCAGGCCTTGGGAATGGGAGGGGGTCAAGGGAGGTTTCCTGGGGGTGCAGCTCTCCTGCTGGGAGTGGCTGCTGTGCCTTCCTCTGCACATCACCCCTTGACATGTGGGACAGTGAAGGGAGTGAGAGCTTGAGGTGACCCCCAAACATCCCCAGTGAGAAAGCATTCCTTCCTGAGGCCTAGGAAAGGGTCTCATTTCCTTGGAATAAGGTTAATCCTCCTTGCTAACTGGCAGCTCTGGGCAGTGCTGGCCAGCCCTGACAAAGAGTAGGATTAAATCAGGGGCCAAGCAAGCAACCAAAGTATGGTCTTGGTTTTCTCAAGGAGAAAATCCCTGACAGTGGATTGTAGCAACATAAAACGAGTTGGGGTGTGATGTGTAACCATTTAATGATGTGTATAACCCTTGTGAAACCAGGCTTGAGAGAAGCATACATTAAAAATGGCCTGTGAGCAGCATGCCAAAAGCTTGGGACTGTGGGGCTGATACACATTTCCACATGCAAATGAGGAGTCCCAAAAAACCTTCTAAATCCATGATCTTGTAGGCACCTCGGGCCCTTTGCTGCGCTGGTAAAATCTTTGATAGTGCTTGTTTTGAGAGAGTTTTCTATCTTTAATAACATGGAAAGTGGGCTATTTGCTGGAGTTTTGCCCTGTTTATTTCATGGGAATAGGCCGGTTCCTTCCCACTTCACAGAAACCAATGGTCCCTGACTGGGAAAATTGCTGTGAATGGCTGGCAACAAAGAGTTTTAAAATGCTAAGGATGCCCAACCCCTTCATGGGGCTGGCAGATGGTGCGTTGAGCTGCAGGCGCCCTTGCTGGACGTGCAGTTGTCTGAGGGTTTTTTTGCACACCTGGGAATGAAGCTCCGACGCGCTGAGCTGGGCCCCGTTCCGTGGAATTGCTCCATGGACTCTCCCCAGGACATTTGCTCTTCCCTGCCGGGGAGCACCCTTGAGAGCCGCTCTGGGGCCGCGCCTGTCGCCTCACATCTCCACCTGCCCTCCAGGTGTCCTTCGAGGTGGCCGTGGAGGCGCGGAGCTGCCCCGCCGAGGACACATCCCACACCTTCACCATCAAGCCGGCCGGCTTTCGGGACACGCTGGAGGTGGCCGTGACCTACAGCTGCCTGTGCGGCTGCACCGGCCGTGCCGCGCCGGCCAGCGGCAAGTGCAGCGGCAACGGGACCTACGCCTGCGGGCTCTGCGACTGCGACCCCGGCTACCTGGGGGCCCGCTGCGAGTGCGAGGAGGGGGCCAGCGGGGACCTGCACCACGCGCTGTGCCGCGAGGCCGAGGGCAAGCCCCTGTGCAGCGGGAGAGGGGAGTGCAGCTGCAACCAGTGCCTCTGCTACGAGAGCGAGTTCGGCAACATCTACGGGCCCTTCTGCGAGTGCGACGACTTCTCCTGCGCCAGGTACAAGGGAGTCCTCTGCTCAGGTAGGAGCCTTTCCCGCCGTGGGCCCTCCGCGTCGTGGCAGTGCGAAAACCGTCCCAAAATGGGGAGGGTTGCTGGGCTGGAGTGTGCAGGGGGTGTGCGCCTGCCCCAGCTGCCCAAATCTGCCCTGCTGCTGGAGGAGTCTGTGCTCCCTTTCTTATGGGAAAAAGGAGGGACAGATTTAAAGGCATCCACAGTAAAGAGTAAAAATGGCATTATCCTCATCAGAACTGGGTTTCCAGCACTGGAGTGAAAGGCTCTCTCCCTGCAGGCTCGTCTGCTGCCTGGGTCCCACGAAGATGAGCTGAGTCTTGGCTGTGGTGGTGTTGTTTTGATGTAACTATGCACATCTCTTGCACGCTGATGTATTTCCTTAGGAAAGAGTAAACCAGCACAGGCTTGAATCCTCTGAGGCTTTTTGGTGTTTTCATAGGTTGGATTTTTGCCACGTGTGCCATCCTTCCCTGCCTGGGCAGAAACAGTCTTCTTTTAAAGATGAAGTATTTGCCGTAATCCCCTGGTGCGTCACAGGTGAAAGGAAGGGTTGTGTTTCAGGCTGTTACTTATTAGAGAAAAGCTGTATCAAAGATTCCTAAAGCTGTTTTATGTATGGATTTTTCTTCCCACTGGGAAAACAAGTCATTCACTGGGAAAGTTGTAGCCAGTCAGCTTTGCTTAAACAAAGGTAGAAGAGTTATTTAGCTGTGTTTGCTAAAATGGTTTTAAAACCTCATCAGTCCAAGGTCAAATAATTTACCTTGAACATAATTGCCTGGATTAGCCCTCAGACATAATTCCCTCAGTTGGATCAGGGCAAAGGGTTATTCTTTAAAATTTGCCTGCTTTCAAGCAAGTAAAATATTTCCGCAGCTGAAAACCTTGGACAAAAATTCCAAACAAGTGTAAACTTGGAAAAAATAGTTATATTTTATGTTTTCTCCAGGGAAGTGGTGGGGTTTTTTCTGCTGCTGTTTATCTTGCCCTGCATGTTTCAGAGCTGGGCAGTAAGCTTTGGTTGCAAGTTTCTGGCTGTTTGAGGCGATTGTGTTGTTGGGCGGATAGAGGATGTTTGTGTTAATTTTCCTGTAGCCTGGCTAGTGATTTTGTCACTGCTGAAGATGAGGCAGGCGAGACTCGAGGTTTGGAATTGCCCTGGAGCTGCCTGCTGCAGAGCAATGGGAAAGGCCAGTCCCACCCTGACGGTGACTGCCCAGACTGGGGGGGTCTGTGGGGCTCTCCCTGCTGATGCAGGAGAGGGAAGATGGGTGAGCAAGCAGGAGAAAGGTGTCTGAAAGTAGATGGGGGGGAAAAATTAAACTCAGCTGCGAAGTAATTAGGAGCAGTACTGCCTGGGGGTTCTCCAGAACACCACACTGCTTTGATAGTATCCTCCCACCCAAAAGGAGAATATTTAAAAGCAAGCAGGGCAGCAGTGCTGTAAAGAGAGGTTGTAAGTTACTGGTAGCAGTTGCTGCAAGAGAAGGACGCCCCTCTGCTCAAATTGCCTGTTGAGCAGGAGGGCCAGAGCTCTGCTGCTCCCCTGGAAAGCAAGCTATCTATCTTCTGTTGCATCTGCTGGCTTCTGTCCCTGTCCCTGTCTGGTGCTGAGAGGAGCAGCATAGCTGGTTTGGGATTTGCTAAAGTTTTAAAAGTTAATTTAAAAGTCCTATTTTAGGACCATAATAATAATTTCTTTCATAGTCCATAGCTATGAAAGAAAACAAAGGGTAGGCTGAGGCCAAGCACTCTTTGCTCGAGGAATGGGATGGAGTCTGGCAGGGCTGCGTGGGGTGGTTTGTTGGCTTTTTCTTTTTTTTTCTTAAATTCTAGCAGTTATGGTGCTGAATCTGAATTACAGCAAGCGCTGTGCCAGCGACATAACACTTTGAGGTGGTTTTGTCATGCTGAGAGGCTTGGGATTTACCAGCCCACCACAGCTTGCATGGCAGGGCTGTGCCCAAAGCTGCCCCGAACAAACAGCCCTCCACCACACAAACATCCCTGGGGGCTTCCAGCAGACCAAGCTCTTCCCCCACTACAAATGAGGCCTTCTTAGGTGTTTCGCTCAGCACTAAACATCTGTACACCAGCACATGCAGATTTGGCATCCAGAAGAGTTTGGGTGATGCCTTGAGAGCAGGTTGATTCCCAGGGCAGTTTGCTACGGTGGCTGGTTGCTGTTTTTGTTCCTGCTAGGGGGTGAAATGACACCCTGCCCTCACTCTGTCTCTTCCTGGGCACAATGTCTGTCCCTAAAAGGCTCTGACATCCCTGTGCCCATCACTCTCACAGGCTGAACCCCAGTGCAGGGGGAGACCAACAGTTTTACCTAATACACAAACCAAAAAAGCAGCAGGTAAGGAGCTGTCATTTTGCTGCAGATTATTGTCTCTGTCCTTGCTTGGGAGTTTCTTGGCTTGCACCCGTGAGGGAAGCTCATCACTGCTGTCAAGGGTTTTATTTACACTCTTTGAATCCTCTGGTTGCATAGGAGGCAGTGCCTGCCTCTCAGTGCATTTCTGGTGACTGGCTGTGCTTTGGACAGTGGAACCCAGCCTCAGCTTTAGCACACAGGCTGTGGTGTCCCACATCCAAGTGCATTTGCCCCTGCTCCAGCTGTTGAACAAGATGATGCCATGAACCTCAGAGTGCCCATCCCGGACTGAGCCGGGGAGAAAACAGCCAGTCCAGCCTGAGCTGAGGTTTTGGGGAGCACCAGGAGAAAAGCACGGTTTTCTGAGCTGAGAAGTAAAAATCCACTCCGGCAAACTGCTTTGCACCTACCTGGCTGTGTTTTGTGGCATGCCTCAGCTCAGAGGCCCCATGAGCCCATCGCCAACCAGCTCAGGCATTTCTTCCTTTTATGATCTGTAGCAAAGCTGTCCCCATTGGGTCACTGCCATGGCACAGGGATGGGCGGCATGTTATGCTCAGGCATCCTGTGTTCCCAGCAAAAGCCACAGCGGGGTTGAAATACTCGGAAATGGACTTGTTTCTTGTCTCTTGGCATTTGGTCCTTTGGCTAATAAATATTGGAGCCTCATTTTGTCAGCATTTGAGAGGAGAGATGCCTGCAGACAGGGCTGCCTATGGCTCCAGTCCTTTTGTAGTCCCCTCCATGAAGTGGAGAAGCAGATTTTGGGTGAGAGAGAATCTAAAGAAGCAGCAAGAATTTAATTCCTGTTAGTGGGAGGTTTAACATGCCGCCCGCATCTGTGAGGCAGGTGAGAAAAGGGAGTAATTTATAACATGGAGTAAATGTTGATTCAAGTTGCATCCAACTCCTAGTCAATGTCACTTAGTCACTAATAAGGGGCATTCGTTCTGCTGCTCCCTGAGTCCAGTTAACAGCTCCAGAGCAGCTGTTTCAAACCATTGATCCACCTTCTGGAAGGGCCATAGGGGATGCCTTGCACAGGTATTCTGTTCTTCCACAAGAAATGCAGCTGGGTTATCTGCAGCACCATGCTCTGACAAAGCAGGCAGTTGCTTCCCAAACCCTCAAATGCTTTACTCCCAGTTTTGTTTCGGGTGGAGAGGTTGCCTTTTTGCACTGAGATCTTTGGCACATCACTCTGTCCCCTCTACTCTGAAATGTGAGAGAGGGACTGAAAGCCCTGCCTGCAGCTGGGCTGGGGAAGGGGCAGCTGGCTGCACAGCCCCCAGGCTTTTGAACTCCTTGGCTGCCTGCCAGGCAGTTTGACAAAGGAGGAAACATCTCTGCCCTAATTGCATTCCTGAAGGTCCCATAAAACTAGGTGGCAGGAGGGAGGAGAGGCCCCAGTAAGGGCATCACGAATTTGCCTCTAATGAAGAGAGACTGGCTCGTTGGAGGCCAAGCTTCATTAGCTTCATTTGCTCCAGACCTATTTTTTCTTGGATGGCGGTGGGAGACACAGTAATATGGCATCATATGGGTCTCTAAAGAAATTGCCCCTTACCCACCACCACTGTTCCCCAGCTCCCTGTGTGGGTGTCATTTGTGTGCTCTTCAGCCCAGGACTCTGCTTGTGCACAGGCACATCACTAATTACAGAAGAGCACTCATCATGCTGCAGCCATTCCTCCCCCTCAAACACAAAAGATCTCATCCTGAAAATCCATACTGCCTGAGCAACATGGCTGCTACTGATGGTGGTCCAGCTTTGGGGTATCAGGTCTTTTGTGGTTTCTCTTCTTCTTTTTTTCTTTTTAGAATTAGACAATAAATCAGATTTATGAACAGTTTTGCATCTGGAAATGAAGCCCTTCAACATCTCTCTAGCTTGGAAGCAGCTGTGAGCATCTGAGCTGGTTAAGGTGACTAAAGGTCGTGGCTGGCTAAAGCACAGCACGATGGTGATGCCTCGGAGCACAGGAGCTGGTCTGGCCTTCCTTGCCAGCACAGGGCTTCCAGTGACACAGAAAACTCAGGTCAGCAATAAAGCATCGGGTGTCAAACCTGCAAGTACCTGCAAGTGCCAGAATCACTTCTGAGATGGGATGTGGGAAGAGACAGCTCACTGAATACCCGGGGTTTATTTTGCAGAGAATAGCCAAGCTGATGTGCCATGCAACTCCAGCTGCCCTGCAGAAACCACTTCAAAAACTGCTGAGTTCATACGAGTCCTCAATATTTACTTCTGAATGCTTCCTCTCTTGGTTTCAGTAAATGGGGAAGCTCAAGGAGATTTTAGCCTGTACTAAGGACCAGGGAGATAAAGTTTTGTTTTGTTTTGTTTTGATTAAACACAGCCTCAAGTTAGAAATCTCACTGATGCTTTTGCAATTTGTTTATGCTGTTCCCTGTCCATAACACTTTTAACAGTGCTGTGTTTGAGGGGAGCCAGTGGGATGATGGCTCAGTGCCAGTGCCCCACTTTCTCATCCTGCATTAGAACCCTATGCTTTGAGAGTAGCACTTGGGTTTGGTTCCCCCGCTGGTATTTCCACCCTGGGGTTTTAGATGGGGTTTGTTACTGTACAAATCACTGTGCCCATGGACACATCTTGTGGAAATAGACTCTCTTCCACACGTACTTCTGTAGTTATTATTCACCTAGCCAGTGGTGAATAAAACTGTTGTCCTGGGTGGTAATAGCTGGTGTGCATCTGAAAGCTCAGATGTGAGAATAAAGGTAATCCACATCTTTCACACATCAGCATTTTTTTTTTTGGTCTTAATTCTCTTCATTCCTTATGCCTAAACTTCTACGAGAAGCTGCTGTTAAGAAAGAAATGGGTAGTATTTGATTTTTTAACCTCTGAGGTGCAGGTGATGGTTGAGTGTGGTTTGGGGAGGAAGGAGAGCTTCTTTTGTGCCCACTACCTGTGGCTGTGCTGCGGGTAGGGTGGCTTTTGACAAATGCACCCCTGCCAGAAGGGAAGAGGGTGGCATGTGGCAGAAAAGAGGAGAGGGAACAGAGCCTAAACCACATCTGCAACGTTTCCTCTTAAGTCACGTCACGTCTTGTTATCTGTAGGTTTTTCTGAGCAGTGCCTAGTAAAAGAGAACCTGAAGGGGAGAGACGAAAGTACCATATAAATATGGAAGTTAAAAATAATCCTTTGGCTGTTGCTAAGTGCCGGTGCAGCTGTGAGCCAGGCAGTCGCAGGGGGATGCGGCTCTGTCTCTGGGGCGGCTGCCCTGCAGGTCAATCCCTCTCTGCTTCCCATGTGGGAGGAGGATGGGGAGCACTCATCTACCAGCATATTTCAGGCTTATTTTGGCGACAGAGGATGCAGTGTCAGCTCGTGTTGCTGTGCTGTAACCTCCAGTACCAGCTGCGTTGAGAGCAGTCCCAGTGTTTAGCAGCAGGGTGGGGGCTCAGGGGTCAGTGGCTGCGGGTGCTGTCGGGGTGCAGGGCATGGGGGGGGTGGTTTGGCGTGAGCAGACCAAGTAAAGTCCTCTGACACAAAACCCTGTATCATTAGGGTGTTTAGCACTGCCAATGCCCCTTTTCCCACCAAAGAGCAGGGTAGGGGACTGGGAGCTAAAGACAAGCTGAGTGTGGGCTAAAAGACACAGCCGTGTGTAAATGTTGTCACACTGTGTGGGGCACAGGGTGCCCCTCGCTGCTCAGCAGCCCACAAACCTGGTTTCAGGCACCTTGAGGTCTCTTGCCTACAGTGCCACTGAATAGCCATGAGGACCTTATGGCCAGAACAAACAAGGAGATGGCACTGCTGTTGCATCTCTTTTACAATGTGGCCAAGACTTAGTCAGACTGCATGTTTGTCCTCGAGCTTCCTAAAATCCTTTCTCCTTGCTGCATTCCCGTTTGGCCTTTGCTTCTATCACCTGCAGGGGCTGCTCAGCCAAAGGTCCTGTCCTGAGATGTCTGCATGCCAGAGAATAAATGGATAAAACAAAATAATCCCCCTGAATAAGAAGGAAGAATAAACCTCTGACTTGCTGTGTCCCGTAGCAGTGAGGAACTGAGGCCAGAGCACCTGTGCCTGGGTAGACTACTGGGTAGACATCCCCTCTCCAGCTTACATCCCCCCTCCACCTGTGAGACAGTTTGGCTCCAGTAAGAAAAGACTGCAAACATTAATAAGAAACAGTTTAAATGGGGCACCTCTGCTGTCCTCTTCCTTTTCTGGAGTTAAACTGCAAAGCTGGGCGTGTTCTACTTACTCTCATCATGGGGATTGGTGTAAAGAAATGAAAGGTTTATGTCAGCTGCATTTATTCCCATCCAGTGGGTCAGCCTAAAAAAAATGTAAGGACCAGGTCAGCTGGAGCAGGCAGGGCTGAGCACTGTGGTGGGGAAGAGCAGTCAGCTGAATCCACCTTCATCCTGCTCGGGCTGATGCCACTATTGCCCTGCTTACAAGCTCCCTGCAGATGCTGTTTGACTGTGTGTCCAGTGTCATTTGGCTGCACGACATCTAACTCCCAAAGCAAGAAAACCACTTTTTTCTTTTTTTAATGTGTGTTTCTATAAACTGGATCTTTTCTGAGGCCAGCTGTTGGACTGTTGGTGTTCCTGCATTCCTGCTTGCCCTCCTGTCGAGCATGGGGCTGCCATGCTGTTGCAACATTTTGGAGCAGCAGAACGTGATTGCTCAAGCAGTGATTTAGAAAACATTTCCACAGGTGAGGAAGGAACTGTGGAGGCGCCTGCTGCTGCTGCCACATGTGGGATGTTGGCTTTTAGGCCTCATTCTGGCAACAAGAGCTGGTGTCTGAGCTCTGGGGTCATCCCAGGCTGCTTCCCGTGGTGCCTGGGGTCTGGCTGTACTTTGCCAGACAGCAGTGAGCTCTAAGAGCAACACTTGAAACCTCTCAGCCTTTAGTGTGGAGAGTCATTGAGAAAGTCTGCTCTCTACACAGTGTGAGGAGGAGCAGAAACTACAGGGACATGTCTGGGACACGCTTACCCGCTGTGGGCAGCCTGCAGTGCTCTGTGCTTGCATCGGACCGTGCACCAGGGTGGCACCTTCTGTGATGGGGAGCAGGGACACCCAGCCCTGAGCTCCCAGATGATTTGAAAGGCTGGAGAGTGGTTCCACCCTTGAGTTGTGTGAGTGGCTGGCTGGCAGTAGCATTCCTGTGACAGAAGTGTTTGATTTTTCCTTGTAGGCAAAGGGCTCCTGAGCATCAGGCAGGACCAAATTCAGCAGGGTGTCCCACGGTGTTCTGGGTGTGCTCATCTCCAGGAGCGTTGGCTCATAGTCCCAATGCAGAGAGGGGCTGAGAGCCATGTGGGAGGTGTTTGCATTCCAAATTTCATCTTCCTGAAGTCTGGCACACAGATCTTCAGTGACCTTTTGGAGGAGCATGGGGCTGACTCAGTGCATGTGTTTACACACATCTCCAGTCCTTGGGCGGCTCCTGAAACCGCTTCCTCCCAGGTCATCATTTCCATCCTTCCCCAGTCTCTCTCTTCTTCTTCTTCCTCTCCAAATTTATTTTTTCCCCCTTAACCTTGTTTCTGTTCTCTTTTCAATTTAATACCGAGTCATGTGCCACTGTCCTCCATGAGTGTGTGCCTCCCCATCCTGCTCCGTGCCCATTCAAAAAGCTGAAGATCCCAGAGTTCAAATGGCCTCTGGGACAAACAGCGTGGAGTGACCCCTCGTCTGCTGGCTGTGACCTGTGAAAGCATGGCCAGTGCTTGTAGCTGCAATGTGGAATGTTCCCCCCTCTAACTGTGCTGCTAACGACCTCCGTGCTGTGCTTCAGGTGGGAGGTGGCTGCAGGTCAATGCAGGTGGATGGTTCTTAGCTAGAACACTCTGTGCTCCATGGATGTGCTCCTCTAGATTTCTTTCACAGCAATTAAATGCAGTATTTGGTCTTATACCACCAGGCATTAGCATTACATTGTTGCCTGTTAAATATTATTGATTATTGTGGAGCTGGACTCCGTGGTCCTTATGGGTCCCTTCCAACTTGAGATACTCGATGATCTTTGCCTGGATTTCTCACAGGAACACAAACGATGGTCCCATTTGTGTTTGTGCTCAGTGCTGTGGTTATTCCTCATGCTCCTTGGCGTTCCTGGCAGCAGGCATGCCCTGCCTGCCCCACCTTGCTCACGCCAAGGGTTTGTGTTGGCTTTTCACTGGAACAGCAACTGAGTTGGACATTCTCTCCCCGGCGTATCGAGTACTGCTCTCCCAGAGTCTCTATTCCTGGCACGAAATTCCTTTGTTACCCCTCCTTTCTCCCTGCCCAGGCTCTCATTGCTGTCCAAGCCTTGCAGCTCTCCCCAAATCTGGCAGCAGCTCCTTGAGGACCAACCCGCACAGAGCGCCGCTGTTCCTGCCTCTTTTCACTGCGGTTTCTCCTTGTCCCTGAACGGACCTTTAGCAAGTGTTAATGCATGCTAATGAGGCATTAAATGCCCGGGGAGAATTAAAGAATACAGAAGTGACGTCTTTGACATGTTTATGGGAGCCAGAGCTCTGTTCTTGGGGCTCTGCTCTTAAAGTGGCACAACATGCGGGTTGCAACCGGAGGTGTCATCTGGAGATTGATGCACGTACCCAACCCCCCTGTCCTGTGCAGCTGACCCCTCCCAGGGCCAGGAACCCCATAGAAAGCTCCAAAAAAACCCCTGCCAAGATAAACTCAGAAAATAAAGCTTAGATGGTCTTAGAACCAACTTGCTTTAAATGCTCTACTGGCCAGCATCTCGGTGAGTTTGGTGTCTGAATTTGGTCTGTCTGGTGACAGTCATTGACAGAAATGCGCATTTGGAAATGAATGTTGTATTTGGGGTTTAAAGGCAGGTGAAAGCCTCAGATCAGCTGGTGAGGGGAATTCTGGGTCTCTGCGTTTCTTGTTGACATGCACTGACAACCTGTGAATTTAGCTCAGTTTCGTTTAAAAAATTGAACTTAAGTAATTGGCCTGAAAGGGAAGTGCAGCACAGCCTGTGTGTTCATTCTTTTTCCTTTTTTTTTAATCTTATTTTGAGTGATATTCTGATTTTTCCCAGGTACTTTGTGAAGGGAGAAGTCTGTTCCACTGCCATGGACCTTTGGTGAACTTGCACCAAATGATGTGTTTGCATCCAAACACAGAGCTGGGCAAGGCTCCCGTGGCACTGCATTTTGCAGAGAAAGGATGTCTCTACTCCAGACCCCACTCCTCTCAACAAGGTCCAGCAGAAGGGACATCCAACCCACTTGGGCTTCAGCAGGATGGGAATTAAACTGCTTTGTTTCTGAAGGATGGACCTGAACCATAGAATTTGCTCCTGGAGTTTAGGGATTTGGGATCATGCAGCTTTGTTTCTGGGGCCAAGTTTTATTTTAAGAACATAGCTGGAGGGTTTTTTTGGGTGGTAGGGGCTGGTAAGAGTCTGCTCAGGTGTCAGAGCAGGAGGATGAAGCTTGTCCTTCCTGGAGGCACCGTGTGTTGGTGGAAGGGCTGCAGACCTATGGCTTTTCTCAAGCCCTTTCTCTTCCTTTCAGCAGCTGCGTGGTTGCCATATGTCCCCTCATGTTTCCAAGTCTTCCAGAGCCTTCACAGTGACTACAGCTGAAGTGCAGAGCTGTATAAGCAGATCTGGGCAGCGACAGGCCAAGTGTCTAAGTGGGGGAGAAGCTCCTGGCTCTGGACCCATGGGTGTTGGTGGTATCTGGGCAGGATTGGGAGAGCCAAGTGGAAAATGATTTTTTGTTTTTCAAGCAGTTTTATTTGTCAGGCTTTTTGGGGAGAAAGGAAACAAATGGAGAGATCTGCATTCAGGGGCTGGAGAGGGGAGCAGTGCTGTGGGAGAGGGGTTGCTGTGTCCCATGTAAACACCTGCGTGTGAAGAGATTGAAGTCAGTAGGAAAGGAGAGCGGCCCTTTTTGAGTTAGAGATTTGGAGGGAGACACAGCAGAGGCAAAAACCCCAGAGGATTCACACACACCCCCCTTCTGAGCTGGCTTAAGGAGTAATATGAATTGTTTGGCAGTTCCTCCAGTGCCTTCCATGTCAGGTACTTGAGGGGTGACAAAGCCAAGGATGAGCACGTGCCCAGAGTGGTGGGGTGGTATTTGGGCCCATGGCTCACAGGAGACCAGCACATCCATCCCAACTGCCCCCCCTCAGGATGAAGCTCTGTGCCTCTGGGAGGATCTGGCAGCAGCCCTTGCCCCATAGCTCTCTCTGCATTGGTAACGGAGTTGGCAGCAGGACCTGAAAGCTCCAATTCCCAGCTCTGGGTCTCCATCCAAAAGGCCACATGTGGCAGGCTTGGCTGAGGAGCTGATGTAAGTAGAAGTCAAGGATTTGTGGAGTGCTGAGCTTACTTGGAAAAAAAAGAAAAAAAAAAAAAGAAAAAGGAAGGCTTTATTTTAAGAAATGCAGCTTTAGATCTCTTTCAGGAAATGACTTCTCACTGCCCATTTTGGCTTTCTGATGGATCATCAGCTGTATCTCGTGGTTGTGTTTCAGCTCCACTTCTTTAGCAGGGAGAAGGAAAATGAGGAAAGGCTGGCCAGGGCTACCACAGGAAATCCGCCTGCCCCGGATTGCTTTCAGCTGCCTTCATGAGACAGCAGTTTCCAAAACCGTGTCTTCCTTCCCAGTTCTCACTGAACCCAGAAATTCCCAATTGAGTGAGAAATGGGGGTGCTGAGGGGGGTTTTCGTAATGGCAGTGCTGCACTGTGGGGGATGCTGGCAGTAATGTCCAGCTGGTGATGAGGCTTGTGGTACCCATGGCTGAGTTAGCAGCTCGAGCCTGCATTTATTCCTTCACCTTTGGTTTCATTAATCTGCATCTCCAGTGCTATTTTTGACGATTGGTGAGCTCAGCCAGTGCTGGGACTGAAATCTTGGTTAAGCCCGTGTGCTTCAGGATATAAATATCCATTGCAATGGGAAGATGCACGGTTCCATGGTGTCTGGTGTAAATAACAGTCAGAAAAGCACTATTTACTTCTTGCTAACCTCTTAGTGTTTGTTTTGCTGCTTCAGTATCACATCGTGGATAAATGAGCGTGGGAAGCTCTCTCCTGGTGTGAGTGGAGGCAGTCGGATGAATTCCAGGTTACGCAGAAACCTTGGACCCTTGACATTTGTCTGTCTGTGTTTATGTAGAAGCCTCCTCAGCACAAGGAGGTTGTTATGCTCAGTGGGCTCCAGGGGCTGGGGATGCTGCTGCCAACCTGCTACCCTTGTTTTTCCTGCTGGACTGACATAACCCAGGGGCTGGATCCTAAACCCATCCCCGCTGTTTAAAATTTCCCGAGCTCTCCCCGAGTCCCTGTGGGTGCCGACCATCTGGCAGCGCCGTGGGCCTGAGCAGTGCCGTGGGCAGGCTGCCTGGCTGGCCCTGCCTGGCCTCTCCATGTGCAGCGCCGGCTACTTTGAGCCATGGGAAGAAATTACTAGGGAAGCTGATGATTTATTTGCCTAAGCAGGCACTGTGTCTTACCTTAGCCCTTCCCCAAATGAAAAGCTCTATGTTTTGTAAGTGTTCAAAGCCTTTTCTGCTGGCCTTCTTCCTCTCACTCAAAATGTGCTGTTCACAGAGCCTCTCCCCCGGACATGGAGCACTTTTGCTGAGAGATTGGCTGGTCTGGTACAAAACTGATGCTCAAGCAGTGCCCTGTGTCAGTAGGGTTTGACTTGTCTCATAAGCAGATGCCTCCACCCCTTCTGCGCTGGGGCTCTCAGGGTGATGGGCACAGCAGCCAGGGCTTGTTAAAGGGATGGCACTGGAGAATCTGGAAATTGCTTGCCATAAGTTATTTCTCTTAGTTATTTTTCCTGTGGGGTTTTTTTCTGTTTCAGACTAGTTGTTCAAATAACCAAAAATGACAAAAGCACAGCGTTTTGGAGGTCCTGACCCAAAGTCTGGATGTGAGCACAGAAGCACAAAAATAAGTGGCTTGATTTAATGGGAGCAAAATACCATATGATCTTTCCCCTGAGTGCTCAGAAACCGCTAAACTGGCTTAAAAATCAGGACTTGTTTTTCTTGTATGTTAGGCACATCAGTTTAATGTTCTAGAAGATGGGGAAAAAAGGAGTGTTGGAGAAGGCTTGCTTTCAAACCTGTTCTACCTCCCCATAAAAGCTGAGATCATGTTTTTCCCTTTCAAAAGAAAGCTGGAATTTTTTGCATAACTTTGTGGTTCCCAGAAGTAGGAGGCTGTAGGAAAACCACATTCTATGAAAAGCCCTAGCGACAGAGCTTTTAGTGCACTGAGTTTCAGACCCCTTGGCGCAGTTCCTAAAAGGCGCGCAGTTATCGCGGAGGGCAGAGGGGCTGTCCCGCCGAGCAGGGTCACAGCCTGCTGTCAGGAAGCCTGGGATGAAATCAGGGTCAGAGGCTGGAAGCTTCTGCCAGAAGCTGCTATCCCGATTCGGGAATGACCCTGCTTGGGAACAATGAGAACCGCGCTGGTGCAGGGGTGCCAAGCCGGGTTTGTGCGGTGCCAGGCTGAGGGCAGGGACGATTTGGCCTGTGGCTGCCGTCCTGGGGGGCAGCTGGCGGGGAGAGGCAGCTGGGGTGAAATGAGGATGGTTGGATGTCCTGCCAAAAGCTGCCTGAGTGACAGCGAGATGTGCAGCCCAGCTGGGCCACAGCAGTGGGATGGGGATGTGTTTTGGGGTGGGGAGAGACATGGAAGCCCCAGCTGGGCTGTGAGCCTTGGCCCACTGTGGTGGCCTCCTTGGGAAGAGGGTGTCTCCAAGCAGCAGAGCATCCCATGGCTCCTGCCCTGATGGATCCCAGACGAGCCAAGCTCAGTCTGGAGACTGCTCTCCCCCCACGAAAGCATTGCTTTCCTCTGCACACCCTCCCAGCGGGTTTCTGCAGCCTCTCTGACATGTGTTTTGTGTTAGCCCCCCCTAAGGTCAAGAGCTGGCTGGAAAGTATGTTATCAAATTCAGAGGGAGCATTTCATTTCCTAGGTAGATCTGGATCTTTTAAACTTCTAAGCTTGTCTCATTTCAAGGATGGGAACAGAAGAAAACATCTCTTATTATGTTTGGAGAATGTAATGAATGTATTTTGGCTTCACAAACCAGCTTTAACAGAGGATGTGCAAACTCAAAGGGTTCAAGGGGGTTAAAGTCCAGGGTGATGTTCTGCACCACGAGACTGCTGCTGGTGCAGAGGTGTCTTGAAACACACCCTCCTTGAGCACACATTGCCCTGGAAATGAAACTGGGAAGTGAAACGAGGTTCATCCTGCGCACAGTGGTGGAAGGCTTCCTGCAGGCATGATGGCACAGAGACTGCTTAGCCACATCAGCACTGCGTGTGACCGTGGGAGAGCTGGGACTGGGAGCAGGCAGCACAGTTTGCTGCAAAACGTGAGTGCTGGGTAACACTCTGCAACCCACAACTCTGGGTCACTGTCACCAAAAGCCTCGCCGCCACATTGCCTCAGGGCTCCTCTCAGTTTGTGTCCCAAGCGAGAGGATGGAGTGGATTCCCATCTCCGGCGCTCCAGGTGGACGTTGGGAAGTGGGACGGCTCTTGTTGTGCCCATATGGAAACCAAATGTTTCCCATTCACCGAGTTTCTCCAGTTGTCAGGCTGTGTGGGAGATGGATGGCACCCGCAGTGCAGCTCATGGTGCTCGCAGGAGTGGCCGCTCTTTCAAGCTGGTGGAAACAGTGAAGACTGTGCCATCTTTGCCATTAAAGGTCAAGATGGAAATTCCTGCTCTTGGCACACTGACCATGATGAGATTCAGCCAGTGACTTCTTGCACACTGGGCCAGTGTGGCCAAGGCAGGAAATACATGTCACCGTGTTTTGACATTTTAAGCTCACACCCCACACTTAGTCACCCTCATACAGAACGACTTTTTCTTCATCCCCTTCAATAAACAAAACCACATCCTTTAAGATACTGTTTCTTAAGTTTCCAATCACAGTGGTTTAATAGGATGCATTATTTGAAAATGGCCATTTCCCTTCCCCAGGACAGTAATTCCAGGCTCCACCTCAGGGGCTGGAAGGGATGTTCAGTCTTTCTAGCCTCCTATGACCTAGTTCTGATGTCTTTAAAAACTGAACCATTTTATGGTTCAGAGGCAGATTTCCTCTGGAGTCACATCTTGTGCTGCATTCTGTGGTGTCCTAGGAGAACTGAGGGGTGATATGAATACCATCAGCTTGCTTCTCTTGGCCCCCACAGTTAAAATTCAAGCCTGAGCACATTACTAATTGCCGGCTGCCTTGGATTCCTTGAAATAGCACCATTTAAGAAAACCATGGTTCATAGCTAGCGTGGTCACGTGCACTGCCATGGAGGCACCAAACCTGCTGTGTGTGAGAGCCCAGTAACCTGAATTAATTGTGAGTAAAAGCCAGATACCCCGTTTGGTTTGCATGTGAAGTGGTGGTCCTGGGAGTCTCCCGAACAGCAGCAGTTGTGGATGTAGGTGTGCCCATGGGCTCAATCCCGGAGCTTTCTGTCTGGGGAAAGGGCAAGGCTGTCACTGTGAAGGCGAGCAGAGCAAGGGATTTTAACCTCCATCAGATGTAGGCACAGAAGGAGGTCACCTCTAGAGATCTTGTAAACATAATTTCCTTTGTCCAGTAATGTTTGAATATGCAGGCTGGAGCCAAAGCAAACTATGGGAGTGCAAAAAAAGGCTATAGAAGGACAACTTGTAGTGTGCTGGGACATGTGAGATGCCTAGTAAAGCAGAAGGTGCTTCCGTGACTTTTGGCAAGGGATGTAGCTTGGCAATCCACAGTCTCTGGTAATCTTGGCACAGTGGGAGAGGCAGGGAGATCAGCGGGTTTGTGTCGATGAAAGGAGTGTGTCTATAATTTATCATGTCTGGGGCGCTCGAGGCTCTTCCCAGTGGAAAAGCTGAGCTGTAATTAGGTTGCTGATGAGCCTTGTATACAAACCCTTCAGCTCTATAAACTGTGCCTGCAAAGGCAGCCCTTCTCCTAGGGACTGACCAGGGAGGAGTTCGAGCAGTGTCCAGCAGATGGATGCCTCTCTGAAACCAGCTGCTAAGTGGACAGCCACTCCCCTTACTGTCACTGACAGCCTTGGAGCCTGCTGACTTTCTCAGCCCTTTGCTAAACCCAGTAGCCCCAAGGGGATGCTTCAGTGGAGGAGAGCCCCTTGCTGGATTGGTTTCTTCATCCATCTCTGGGGTGAGCTGCCCTGGGCTGCTCCCTGCGGGGGCTCAGCTGGTCCCAGCAACCTTCATGGCTCTGGCTGGGACACAGAGGTCTCGTCTGGACACAGGAAATGGTGCTTGTTGATACAATTTTTTCAAGATTTTAAGAGCACTTCTTAAGTAAAACTGTTAAGAAGGAAGGGAGGGAAATACTTTATGAAGTGGATGACCTGCTAGGCTTTTTGCTAGTAAACTCTGAGCTCAAAACCAGCAAGGAAGCCCTACTTCATTCCCATCCTAATGTCTCTCGATGTAGACAGAGGACGAAGAGATTATTTCCTACAAAACTAGGAAGTTGGAGGTGCCCATTTGTCTTGAGCGACTATAGAGGGAAGCTGGAAGATCAGTGAGTAGGTATTTTTTGCTGCTAAATGTAGACATTAATTTGATATTTCGGTGTTTCTCATCAGCATCTGTTTGTTGCTCTGGCAAGTGAGGTCTCTCTGGCAGCTCTTCCTGCTGGGCTGCTGGTGCCTCCCAGCCACAGCACCCATCGGTGGCCCCGAATGCTGCTGACACCTCTCCCCTGCTCTCACCTTCAGGTCACGGGGAGTGTCACTGCGGGGAGTGCAAGTGCCATGCCGGGTACATCGGGGACAACTGCAACTGCTCCACCGAGATGGACAGCTGTGTCTCCAGTGACGGGCAGATGTGCAGCGGCCGGGGTGCCTGCGTCTGCGGCAAGTGTCAGTGCACCGAGCCAGGGGCTTTCGGAGAGACCTGTGAGAAGTGTCCCACCTGCCCAGGTGTCTGTAGCACTAAAAGGTACTCACAGGCAGCTCAAGAGGGATTTCTTGCTGGTGGGAAGGGCAGCTCTTTGGTTCCTGGGAGACTTTTCAGCTGAGGAATTACCCCTGCTTTGTTAAATGTGTGATCAGCCCGAGGCAAGCCTACTGCTACTAGGAGCCCATGCTAAGCAACCTGACAGTATCCCAGATAGAGCAGCAACAAGTGTTGCTGCCCAAGTGCTCATGGAGATTCATGTCCCTGTTCATTTCTGGTGCTGTCCCACTCTGCAGGAAAGGTTGGCAACCCCAGTTTTGCTGCACTCTGAGCTGCAGGTGTCTGGGTGCAGAGAGCTGTGAGCTGCAGAGGAGGGGAGGACTGGAATCACTGTCCCTGCCTCACAGCTATGGAGGTGCCTCGGGCATCAGCCTCAGACCAGCACAGAGCAGCAGGACTGCCTGCCTGCCTTGATCTCAGGCAGGATGGATTTTGCAGTAGCTGACGTGCAGCTCCTGACATCCAAAGGGCAAACAGATCCCAAACCTAGCAGCTGCTTTGCACCTTCATCGAATCCTAGAATAAATCCATCCCTGTTGTGGAGATCCTTGTCCCTGAAGCTGCTCTTTCCTTGTGGTGCAGATGTGCAGCCTCCAGACTGGCACCCAGGGAGTCCCTTTCCAAGAGCTGAACCCCAATGTTCATGCAGTTTCTGATGCATGCTTAGTCTTCCTCTCTCTGTGTGATCCTGCAGGGATTGTATTGAATGCAAGCTGTTTAACTCAGGAAGACTGGCTGATAACCAAACCTGCCAAAAGCACTGCAAGGATGAGATCATCACCACTGTGGATGTTCTTGGTAAGCTGGCAGCAACAGGACTGCAGGTGGTGGGAGCTGGTGACTGTGGCATTGAACTCTTCTTAACCAGACTGAGACATATCTGTGAAGAAAGCTTCAGGGAACACCTGGTATTTAGAAATGTATGTGTGTAGGTAGTATGTGTATGTGTATCTGTGGTATGTGTGACGCTCTCTCTGGGCTATAATCCATACTGAAGTAAAAAACTCTTTGATTTTAAATAACATCTTACCACATCTAACCACTGCTGCCAGTGCAGGGAGCAAAGAGAGTGGGATGAGGTCACATGAGACAAATGAGTCGTGAGAGAGTGCAAAAGGACAAAGTATCACTCAAAAAAAGGCATTTTCTAATCTTCTGAGGTTTCATCTTGGAAGAAGTGAGCTTGTAAGAGAAAGCAAAGCTGTTTTGAAAACAGTGAGTTCTGCTTTGGTGGAACTGACTGCTACAAGTCCCCCTGGCAATCTCTGCCCTTTGTGTTCTCTTCTAGAGGTCACCCCACATGTGCATCTCTCAGCAGATGACTTTCTCCCCACTCTTTTCAAGATGTGTTTTGGGAGTCCCTGGTTACTATTTAGGGGAGTAGAGGGGATCCAGACTTGTGACAAATTTAATCACAATCCTGACCTTGGCCTTAGCAATACTCTTTGGAAGGAGGGATGGAGATCAAGCAGAGATAAATTACTGTCTGCATCTGGCATTTCCTCCTCTTCCCATAGTTTCCAGAGGTGGGAATGCCACTCCTTGCTCAGCCTAACACTCCCTTCCTCCTAAGCTGCCTGCAGGTGATGTTTTTCCCATTGATTCCTCTCACATCCAGTGTCCAGCTTTTGAATTATGACCAGTGGAGTTTCCTACCTTTGCCTTTGGGACACTTGCTCTTGTTCTCTCCATTCACCCTGCAGTTCAGCGGGGAATGCACCTGCACCAGCCCACACTGAGAGGTTTGGAAGTTCAAAACACACAAAGCTCCCTTCTAATGCCTGGCTGGCCAGCAAGTATTGGGAATCAAAGCTCATCCCTGCTGCCTGGTTAATGCATTGTGCCAAAGCCAGCTTTAGTTCTGTCTGCTCCCTGGAAGGTGACGCTGGGCTGTGGTTTGTCAGCCCCCTGCATGGCTTTCAGGGAAAAAAAACCAGCCAGATTGCTGCTTTAAGACATTTTTTGGAATTGTGCTTATGCTTCTGTTGAACTATTGCAGTCAGGTTGCACATAGTGCTGAGCTCAAGGCACTCTGTGATTTGGAGATCTGGGCTGCTGGAGAAAGAGGTAAAGGAAAATATTCCAAAAGAAAGTTCTTGTGGACTGTGGACTTCTTCACAGGCAGATTTGGCCAAATCCTTGTTTTCAAGTGCTTTTGTATAATTAAGCACATATTACAAGTCCCTGATGAAAGGCAGAATGCTGATATTTGTCACAGAATACAGAGGTCTGTGTTGTCCTGGCAGAGGAGGATGGGACCTTCTTAAATACCGAGTTGCAGTGAACATGGTCTTGAACATCCCAACTGCCTTTTGACTCTGGATGTGAAGCAGCCAGTGCTTCAAAGCTTTGTAGAGCAGAGGCATCTGTCATTGGACCCATGAGCCAGAATGCTGCCTCTTGGGAGGGTTGTATGACTTGCTTTGGGCTCTGCAGGATCTCCTAGGGTTCTGCAGTGTTACATTTGCATTCCTGACAGTTCCAGAGGGAGCATGACAGGTCCCACTCTGAGCTGAACCTGGCAACAGCACACATCAGTGGACCTGAAAGCTCAGTGGGGCCCTCACACCTCTCTCTGTAGACATGTGATCTCTGAAACCTAGTGAAGATCAACAGAAACCATAACTATTGAGACTGTTATCACTGTATCTTTTACCGAAATAATGGTGCAAGGATGGGAGTGAAAGCAGCTAGACCTGCAGGAACTAAGGTTTGCTGCTCATCTCAAAAGAGCATTAGTCAAGAAACATGGAAGTATTATCTATACTAATCTAATTAGTACTTTGCTTTGTAACAATCAGCACTTTTCCAGCCCAGGCTTTGCTATCACTGTGTGCATAGAGCAGGTTTTTCTGTCCCAGGGTAGGAACAGCTGAGGTTTGTCCACACCAGGAACACGTCAAGACTCACCAGAGGGGCAGCTGCATCTGAGCTCAGCTGTTGAAATGGAGGGTATTAATCTTTTAACTGGATGCAGGTCAAAGGCACTGAAAGGAAAAACAAACAGACAGGAGAGAGCTAAGGGGCTGGCGTAGCAGTGCTCATTAATGCGATCATTTTTCAGCATGACAGACAGGTATGGATACGAGAGCTGTGGAAAGCTCTTTCCAGGTGCCTAAGACAAGGTCATGCATGTCTTTGCCAGTCAGTAGCACTGGGTCCCCAAATTCCTCTCCTGTGAAACTCTCAGCCCTTGCAGGCCTGCGGAGCTGTGCTCCTGTCACAGCCAGAGGTGCTTCCCCATCTCCCTCCAGTCACTGTCCCTGCAGCGGGGGCACGCAAAGAGCTGTGGCCATGTAGGGCAGTGACTCTGCTGAAATCACCCCTTAAGCTAGATCTGCAAACCTCAGGTGATGGCTTTGCTCGATCTTAAGTTGCTTCTGTGAAGCAGCCTTCTTCAGGCAGCACCTTCCAGTGCCCAGGCCGTGTCTGCTGCTGTGGTGTGTCAGACACAAACACACAGCACCCGCATGGCCCTGGGAATAAAGTCCTCTCATCTTTTGCAACTCCCACATCTACACATCATCCTTGCAACCAACTCCTCCCTTCCCCCTCCCTCCCTCCTCCCTTTCTCATTTTCCTTTTCTATCTCACTTTAAAAAAAAAAACTTCTCAGCCGTTTCTGGAGCTGGAGCTGTTCAGTACAGCTGGAGCACAAGCTGGCCATGGGCTGCTGCTGCTGCTGGCCCTGTCTGAGTCGGTGCCCCTTGTTTTCCCTTCACCTTCCACTCTTCAAGAAATTCAGCAGGTTAAGAAGAAAACGGCATTTATTGCCAGAGCAGACTTACATGAAGGAAGAATGTCTGTGTGTGTGTGTGTGTGTGAGGTTGAGTCTGTTTGCTGTGCAATGTTTGCCAAGTGCCACATTTTCTCAAGCAGTAAATCTGGACACTGCTCAGTTACAGTTTGTACGAGTGGTGATCAAACTGTGCTGCTTTCCAGACTTACTCCACATTCCTCTGCTCCCAGGCATCCCTGGAAAGCTCTGCTTATCTTGCAGGGGAGAGCTGTGCTAATTCCTAATGTGAAGCCTGCCAACTAAATCAACCAAGTGCTGTATTGCAGCTTTAGACATAGCCTGTTAGACGGGGTGACTAGCTCAAAATCAGGGAACCCACACCATTGCAAGCTGTTGGGGCGAATTATGTTAAAAAATAGAGGGTGTTGGAAGCATTTCTTTGAAAAATTAGGATACAAAAGTTCTGCAACATTTAGGATTTTTTCTTTTCAATGTATAAATACTTATACAAAATCCTGTGACTCTTACATCTGGTTCCAGAAACAGATGACCCGAATGCAATCCTCTGCGCCTACCCGGTGAACAACTGCGTCATGAAGTTCACCTACTTGGAGCTTCCCAGTGGGAAATCCAACCTCACCGTCCTCAAAGAGCCAGGTTGGCCCTCCCTTGGCTTTCTATTTTGACAGCACTGGCTGCCTCAGGAGAGGTGATGGGCTGCTGGGGAGCCTGGCGGGTTGCAGAAAGGCTGGTTGCATGTGTGAGCAGATAAACCAAGGTGATTGGAACTGAGCTGTTTTACAGCGATGAAACCCAGCTCCAAATGCTCCCAACTTAGTGAAAAGGAACTGTGAGAGTAAAACTTGAACCTGAGCCATCAGCATTGCCAGCAAGTGGCTGAAGAGGGGGGTGAATTAAATAGAGCCTATTTAAGTAGCAAAAAGCATGCTTGATTTGGAGACACAGCCCCTGGGAGCGAAAACATCAGACGGGGACACCTGGTGCGGCTGCTGGTTAAGTCAGGATGTTGGGAAAGCCCTTCACCACCTAAGGATTTCCACGTTGCGAGAGAGCTGGGTGTCCCTGCTCCCCTCCCCAGGCTGTGCAGACAGCTGTGCTTCCCAGCATTATTTTAATCACATGCGGTGCAGTTGCTCAAAGAAAACCCCTCGTGGTGTTGCAGGACAAGCTGGCGAGTATCCAGGAGTAGCTTCTTGTGATCTCCTCTGGTCCTCTGAGTCACGGGCCAATATGGGAAAGACTGAGAATAATGTTTTATTTCATTTGTGCTGCAACTTGCACTTAATTGAAAGACCAGCTGATTAGCTGACAGTTAATGTCCTTATTTAAAGTCCTTAGTGATCACCTGTCTCCGTGTGGGAGAAGCTGAGCTGGCTTTTGCCAGAGGCACCTTAATGCTCTGTGTCCCACATGGGCCACCTGGCATTAAACCCTGCGTCACTGTTGGACAGTGGCACTGCAGCCCTACTCTTCTCCCAAAGCACTATGTGACATCCCAGCTCTGGTGACATCCAGGAGAGGTGTCCCTTTGACCTGCCTCTAGCCAGGAATGTAGTTAATTAAAAAAAAAAAAAAAAATCAGTTTGATTTCAGAGGGAACTGTTGCTTTTTTTAATTTAGCCACTGCAGCTAGCGCTGCCCTGGGGTCAGTTGCTCAGTGGCTGCAGTCCAATTTATTACATCCCAGTATCCTGATCCGGGATACACTCGCACCAGAGCTAATTACCTTTTCTCCCTCATTGCCAGCCTGCAGCTCAGCCCCCAGTGCCGTGACGATCGTGCTGGCAGTGATCGGCAGCGTGGTGCTGATCGGCATCATCCTGCTGGCGCTCTGGAAGCTGCTCGTCACCATCCACGACAGGCGGGAGTTCGACCGATTCCAGAGCGAACGTTCCCGGGCCAGATACGAAATGGTGAGCCTGGGGCGGGGGTGCCGCTGTGTATGGGGGGGCTGTTGGGATGCACTGGCAGCAAACACCTCTGCTGTGAGGGAGAAGGGTGTCAGGCACGAGGGATGCAGGTGTCCACACCCTGCGGTGCCTTCGGGGTCCAGCATGTCACACTGCCTTCTCCTTAGCAAGTTATAAATGCTCTGCAAAACTATACCCAGCCTTCGGCTTCATCATCTATTTCCCAGCACAGCTGGAAGCTGAAGGAGGTAGGGGAGACTGTGGTGGTGGCAGCCAGATTGGTCAGGTCTGTGAGGGAGCCCTTCTGGGAGGCTTTGGGTGGGGGTGCTCAGCGTTTGAGGGCAGTTCAGCAGGCAGGAGGGAAGGTGGGTCTGATGGATAAACAACACGGGATAAACAACACTGCTTTTGGATTTGAATGCTCAGTTCACTCAAAGCCAAACACAGTGCTGTCACCAAACTGACTGGCACGTTTTTACCATGACACGGACTTTGTTCCTCACCTTTGTTCTTTTTGTTTGCTCCTTTCTCTGAAGGCATCCAATCCTCTCTACCGAAAGCCAATTTCCACGCATAACGTAGAGTTCACGTTCAACAAGCTCAACAAGTCTTACAATGGTACAGTTGACTGAAGGGGTCTCAGCACCTGGCACTGCCGTGGACAATTGCTTGACTGGCCGGGCTGCTTCCCCACTTGAAGATGGGATTCTCTTCAGGGGCGAGAATCCCTTACGACAGGACTGGTCGGTGACCAAAGCCTGTTATTTGCACAGTAAGGAGAAAGGTCTGGTTCGTTCTGGAGGCACAGACATGAGGGCAGGGTCCCTGCCTGTGTTGATGGACTCTGAGCCGTGTGCATCTCCATACCCCAGCTTTCCAGATGTATTAAACCTGCCAACTAAGTCAACCAAGTGCCATATTGCAGCTTTAGACATATCCCGTTAGAAAAAGTGACTAGGTAAAAAATCAGGGGAACCCACGCCGTCACGAGTTGTTAGGGGGGAATTAGCTTAAAAACAGGGTCTTGGAACCGTATGTGTAAGAAATTAGGATAAAAATGTTCTGCAGTCTTTAGGAATTTTTTTTTATATAAACCCCGAAATAAAACAGTTGTGCATATATGATGCTGTGAGTTCATTGTTTCTTTGCTGAGCCCCCTACCAGAACTGGGGCTTGCTCCTCCTGCAAGCACAGTAGTGCTGCCTGATGGATTTATTAATAGAGCCTTATCAGTCAAAGCATGGCTATAAAACTAGGAGGTGGAGCTGCAGGGACTGCCACGGAAGTTGTGTTGATTTAATATACTGGTGTTGACCCCAGGGTAAGGAGTGCGTCAAGGAGCTCCTGCTCTGAGCCGGTGGTGTTAAGCAGATGGGAAACTGGTGGGAACCCAAGGAAAGGGGAGTTTAGGCTGAGGAAATTAAACACCCATTCCTTAGGGTGTGCATGTAGGTGTCTGGCCCGCATGCCTGCAGGAGGGCAGCTGGGAGCGCACGGCAGCTCATCCAGACCTCTGACTTTTTACCAGAGGGCTGTTGCTGTGGGGTCCAGTGGAGCCTAGCTGGAAAAGCGGGGAGCCCTGAGCTTTTGGCTGGAAAGGGAGCTGGATCAAACCCAGTGTTGTTGCTTCACAACATACATTTTGCTTTGTTTTTTTTCTCTTTTTATTTTTTCCTCCCAAACTATTCCCCCAGCCCTGTCTGTTTTCTTCTGGAGCCGGGGTTTGGGTTACGCTGCTGACAGCTGCAGCTTTAAACCCACACAGACAAGGCTGCAGCCGCCGCAGGAGAGAGAAGCTGGAGCAATTGCTACTGCCTGGATTTTTTTTTCCTTCTTTTTTTAAGTTTCTTTTTTTCTTGTCTCTTCACCCTGAACAGATCATGCAATAGTCAGCTGAAGGAAGCTTGCCAGGGAAAAGCAAAAACAAATGGTGTTCATTGTTTTGACTTGCTCTTCTCATTGGAAAAGGGCCATGGGCCCATCCTTCCGGATTTATTTTTTTTTATGTGTTTTTGCCTCCATAAACAGAAGCTCTTATTTGTTCAGTATAAACAGCTCTCCTTCAAGAATTTTATGGCCCCCCCTCCTCCTACAAGCAGCACTGAAGAAATGCAGCAGACCATACTAAAAATATCATGGAACTGGGATTTTTAGGAGGGCAGCAAGTGGCGCATTGGCAGCATCAGTGCTGATCAGGTGGGGTAAAAACCTCAAAACCTCAAGCAGATGAAATCTGTACCCTGTCTTCCCACTTGATTTCACTAAATCTGCCCTAGCAGGGGAGGAGGGTGCATACATCCATCCTGAAAACAAGTGCAGGGGCAGGCTCTGGTTAAATGCTGCCTTCATGTAACCCACCATGGGTGGGCTGGAGGCTGCACCACCTCCTCCCTGCGGCACCACGAGCAGCAGGACAGGCCTGAGTACTGCACAGGGGCAGCTCTTCTGAGCTCCACATCTCCTACACAATAATGAAATCCAGGCTAAAGTTTGCAGGCTGAGAAACTGCATTTTGAATAGCTGGGACTAACCCTGCCACCTGGGAAGGAGCATCCGTGGGGCAAATTTGGGATTTGTGACCAACCCGCTGCCCAATGCCAAGATGGCAACACAGATTTCATCACTGTCACAAAAGAAAAAATAGCAAGCAGTCAGAAAATAATCATCACAGAGACAGAGCAAGTTTTAGCTTGGTTCACGTGGCTGCCTCACACAAGTCATGCTGCCCCAGGCATGGAAAGGGGGAGCAGGAAGGAAAGCGGAGGGAAAGGAAGGGCAGGAATGCTTTAAACCAGCTTTGCCACCCAAAGCAGCAAATGCCGTGAATACAGTTCTGCTTCAGTTAATTTGTGAGGGACCAAGCACTCTAAAAACAAATCCACCCCTTTGCACTCTGAAAGGAGAGGCACAGGCAGTGCCCCCCTGCCACCCTTTCCCTTGCACTCTTGCAGATTACCTTTGTGCTGTGGCATTTCCCACAACACTGGGTTAGTGCTGAGAGACTGGGCAGTCCAGGCAGTTGTAGGGAGCCAAGATTTGACTCACTGCTAAGGGATGGTTTGGGCAGGGAGAGTGGAAAAAAGCAGAGAAAAGGCTTGGGGATGGGACTGAAAGTGCCCTCCTTGCTCTGCACAGAGAGACTGAGCTGCAAAGCAGACTGGTCTGCAGAGTAGGCAGGGAGCAATGTGGGACCACACAAGCAAGGGAAAGGTGCCACAGGCCAGGCTAAGCCAGTATACAAAAGGAAGGCAATAGGTTTGATGCTGCCTGTGGTGCTGCGCCAGGCAGTGCAGAGCAGCCCTCCAAATTTAACTTCTCCCCAAGGTTACATCTTAAAAAAAGTAAGGAAGTGCTGCTAAGGCTTTGTGTTACTGTGTAAGCAGATCTGCCTTTACCCTTGCAAGGGTAGTGCCAAGCACAGTCATGGGAGTGGTGTATTTCAGTCAGCAGTGGTTTATTTGTGTCTGTAAATACATGCAGCCTGACCACAGCTAGCATTCCGGAATGAAAACTCCAGCAGAAGGCATCAACGGGTCAAATGTGATGGAAAAACGTCAGTGCTTGTCTAGCCAAGCTGGAATCCGGATGCCCTTGCAACATCATCTCCTCCTCTTTCCCCAGCCACAGCTGATGGCTGCTGCTGCTGCAGGGCTGCTGGGGCTCACCGGTGCCTTTTGCCTGTGCTGCTGGTCTGGGGGAGGAGAGCGCATCATTCGTTGGGGAAAAGTCAAGGCCAGTAGCAGCATTATTTGTTTTGTTAATTGTGGAGATGCAGTGAAAACCTTCCCTGTTACACAAGCCTGAGTGAGGCATGCTCTCCTGCATCCTCACTGCCCTTTATGGTGGACTAAGAAGGTGCTCAGCAGCTGAAGGCAAAGCCCAGTCTCTGAAGGATGAATGCTCCACACTCTTGAACTTATTTAACCTTGCGTTTCTGCAGCCAAGTGGAAAGCCAAGGAGCTACAGTGCTGAGAAAAGGATCACTAAGCTGCCTGCAGGAAATGCCACAGGGAGGTAACTCACTGCATCTGCAGCCCAGCAGCTTCTCCTGGCTGCTATATCCCAGCACCATCTCCATATCTGAACACACGGACTGGAACTGACTGTCGTTCTCCTCTCCGCTGCCAGCCTGCAAAAGTCAAAACAGTACAGCAGAGACACAGGAGTTTATTTCATCCTGCCCCTTCATGCATGCCCACTAGTTTATGCTGGTGTCCGCTGGATGCAGCCCATCAGAAACTTCTCCATTCAGCTGGCACGACCCAGGATCACCCAGTCTTTGTGTGGGAAAAGCTTGCAGCCATGGGTTTGCAGGACCCCGTCATGCACAAGGACGTGGAGGCTTTATTTCCTAAATTACTTTATTGCGTTGTACTACAAGCCACCACTATCAAGGCAAGCATACTGATGATTAGCAAAACGAGTGTATCTGTGCTACAAATAACTACTGTAAGGCTGTTGTGGTTTAACCCCAGCTGACAGCTCAGCCCCACACGGCCACTCGCTCGCTCTGCCACGGTGGGATAGGGGAGAGAATCAGCAGAGTAAAGAAGGGAGAAAACGTGGGTCGAGATAAAAACAGTTCCATGAGTAAAGCCACAGCTACACGTAAGCAAAGCAAAACAAGGAGTTCATCCCTTCCAGAGTCCCAGGAAAACTGGGCTCCTTCAGGCCTAACAGAGACTTGGGAAGACAAATGCCATGACTCCGACCGTACCCCGCTTCCTTCTTCTTCATGTGGTTCTATGTGCTGAGCATGATGCCATCTGCTCTGGGAGATCCCTGTGGTCACTTGGGGTCAGCTGTCCTGGCTGTGTCCCCTCCCAGCTCCTTGTGCCCCCATAGCATCCTCACTGGTGGGGTGGGGGGAGGAGCAGAAAAGGCCTTGAGTCTGTGTAAGCTCTGCTCAGCTGTAACTAAAACATCTCTGTGTTATCAACACTGTTTCCAGCAAAAATCCCAGTTGTGCTAGCTGCTGTAAAAAAAATTAACTCTATCCCAGCCAAAACCAGCTCAAGCAAATATATATTTCAACAGCAGCAGAAATCAATATTAGCAGTACTGAATATTAGTAGCAAGTCTATACTTCAATTTTACAAGTCACTATAAAATGCCCACTAGTAAAGCAGCAAAAATACTTACCAGTAATTATTATTTAGGACAAGAGGAAATGGCTTCAAGTTGCACCAGGGGAGGTTTAGTTTGGATATTAGAAAAAAATTTCTTCACTGAAAGGGTTGTCAAGCATTGGAACAGGGTGCCCAGAAAAGTGGTGGAGTGAACAACCTAGAGGTGTTTAAAAGGCAAGTAGATGTAGCACTTTGGGACGTGGTTTGGTGGGGGACTTGTCAGTGCTGGGGTAATGATGGGATTCAATGATCATAAAGATTTTCTCCAACCTAAATTATTCTATGTTTTTATGATTCTAATCTAACCCTTTCTTTCTTGAAGTGAAGAGGTCATGGTTAACTTCGGAGGTATTTGAACAACAGACAGTGGGCTCAGAAGGGCAGCAACCCCCTCTTGTGCATTCAATTCCTAGGGTTATTGGATAGCAGAACAGACTAAAAATATATACTCAATGATTCTGAAGGTGTTTTCCGACCTAAATGATTATATGCATGCTTACATGTATATGTGTATATATACATGTCACTGTGTATATTTATGTGTGTGTGTGTATGTGTACATATGTGCACATACATACATAAAATGTTATATAAAATGTTACCAGTACCAAGTGCTCATCAAACCCATTCCAGAAGTGGGGTCAGCTGACAATGGGTGAAGTCTCACTTGAACAATATATTGGGTCTGACTGACAGAGAGTTCAATTTTCCTTAGCAGCCCTCACAGAGCTGTGCTTTGCATTGGGAGCTGGAAAGGTGTTGGTAACACATCGGTGTTTTGGCTACTGCTGAGCAGACCTGTCCCTCTAACATTCCTCCCCTCCCCCATCAAGGGGCTGGGGATGGGCAGGATCCTGGGAGGGCACACCACCAGGCCAGCTGACCCAAATTCACCAAAGGGATACTCCACACCGTGTGACATCAGCTCAGATATGTAAGCTAAAGGAGGGAGGAGGAACAGGGAGACGTTTGTTACTCTGCAATGCTTGCCTTCTGGAGCAACCACTACGTGTGCTGAAGCCCTGCTTCCCGGGAAGTGCCTGAACATCGCTCACTGATGGGAAGTAGAGATTGACTTTTCCCTTTGCATGTGTGCGCGCAAACTTTTGCTTGTCTTTTTTTTGCTTCAGTAAACTGCCTTATCTCAGCCTACGAGTTGTTTTCCACCTTATTGTCTCCCGAGTCCCGCTGGGAAGGGGAGCGTTAGGGCGGCTTGGTGGGCACCGGGTGCCCAGCCAAGGTCAGCACACTGCTGTCCTTTTTGGTACCCAAACGTGGGGTGAGATAAAGGCAGTTATATATATGTATATCTGTGTCTATATTGCATGCTGTAGTAAAAAGTAAATCATAGTTCTAGAGCAGCAAGCTCTTGTGCGGGACACGGAGTTTGTCAGCTGCACTGCTTATCTCTTTATTTTGCTGAGTTTGGGAACATGTTAACAAAAACAATGGCTCTGTGCTTTGCTCTTACACTGATGGCCTTGTTGTGCGGGGGGAGCTGTCTTCTGGGGATGGTGATGGATGTGAATGCTTTTATAACGCAGGCTCCCATGGTCTTTGCCCATCCTTACGTAAGCCGTCTAATACTGTTAATAATATTAGCTAATACTGCTGGCATGCTATGGAGTTCCTGGAATCTGGCATCATCCTGGGGTAGGAGAAAACAAACTTTAGGTGAGGAGATAGTGAAAGATGCCCTGAGGCATCCTGTTCCTGGGTGGCAGGGTGCATGGAAGGATTTGGGCAGGTTCCTAGGGCGGTTATCTCCTCCCATTGCCTGGGACTTTACACCCGAACAGGTGATCAACCCTGACAAACTGACCCGTCAGCTGATAGAAGGGTGCCTTGCCCACCCCACTGAAAACCAGCAGCTTCTCGCCCTGTACTGGGGCCTGGCCTGTGCCTACCGAGCCACTGTTCAGTACTCTCAGAGGACTGTGGTTGAGGCAGGAACACAAACTGCACTTGAGGACGCTATGGCTGAGTCAGGCACTCAGAGCACAGCAGCTACAGTAATTGCCCCAGAAGCGAAAGCAAAAAAATGGACAAGGCAAGTTACACACCCTTACCATCGCTTAGTGAGGGAGGAAGAAGAAGAGGAAGAGGAAGAAGGGGAAGTAACAGTAGGAAAGGAGGGGTTAGATCAAGAGGCAGGTCCTTCAACAAAGAAATCAAAAGGAGTGAGGCAAATCAAACAGGAAACCGAAGTTACTCGGTCCCTGACCTCATCAGAACTTCGAGACTTGCGAAAAGATTACAGCCGCCAGCCAGGTGAGCCGATTGCTGCCTGGCTGCTGCGATGCTGGGACAATGGGGCCGGCAGACAGCAGCTAGAAGGTCATGAAGCCCAACAGCTGGGATCCCTTGCTAAGGATCGGGAAATTGAAAGAGGAATTGGAAAAGAAGGAGCAATTTGCAGCCTCTGGAGACGACTCCTCTCAAGCGTGAGGGCAAGATACCCTTTTAAGGAAGATCTTGTGAACTCCCCAGGGAAGTGGACCACTGCAGACGAAGGCATCCAGTACTTGAGAGAATTAGCAGTGCTGGAAATTGTCTACAGCGATCTAAAAAGTGACAGGGTCCCTGAAGATCCAGAGGATGCCCCTTGCACAATGGCCATGTGGAGGAAGGTGGTTCAAAGCGCCCCTGCATCATATTCCAGCAGCTTAGTATCATTGTACCACCCACAAATGGATACACCAACCGTAGAGATGGCATCCTCCTGGCTCCGAAATGTAGAAGAAACTTTGGGTACTTCCTCATCCCTACAAGCCAGCAGCCCAGCTTTTAGGGGCAGCCCAAGAGATCGGTCCTCTCCCTCCCCGGTGAGAGGGAAGGGAAGCCCCAAGCGCAGGCCCCGTGGTGAACTCTGGTTCTTTCTGCGTGACCAGGGGGAGGACATGAGGAAGTGGGTCGGTGAACCCACCTTTAAGCTGGAAGCCCGTGTCCGTGAACTGAGAGGGAAGAAGGCTGTTAAAGGGTCACCCAAGAAGACTGCTGGTGTAGTTGCCACAGAGAGACAAGAAGGCAATCAGCGATTTCCCAGACATAAAAGAACTAAAATCCCTTCCTTTCACCCTGATGAGGGGACTTCTGATCTGGCATCGCAAAGGTCAGACAGTGAATACTCTGACCAGGAACAGGAAGAGAAGGTCCCTGCCTCGGGCCAGGAGGAGGAAAGGGATGACCGGGTATACTGGACTGTGTGGATTTGATGGCCTGGCACATCGGATCCACAGAAGTGTAAAGCTTGAGTAGATACCAGTGCACAGTGTACACTGATGCCATCAATGCACAGGAGTGCAGAATCCATCTGGATCTTTGGAGTCACAGGGGGATGCCAGGAGTTTTCTGTGTTAGAGGCCAAGGTGAGCTTAACAGTGGACAAGTGGGAAAAGCACCCCACTGTGACTGGCTCAGAGGCCCCTGGTATTCTGGGCACTGCCTAGGTACTTCAAGGATCCAGAGGGGTATCGGTGGGCTTTTATTGTAGCTGCAGTGAATACAGAGAAGATCAAACAGTTATCCACCCTGCCTGGCCTCTCAGAAGATCCCTTCATTGTAGGATTGCTGCAGGTTGAAGACCAGCAAGTACCAACCACTACCAGGACTGTGCACTGGCAGCAGTGTTGCACCAACCGAGACTCTGTAACCCCCATCCATGAACTAATTAGTCCTTGGAGAGCCAAGGAGCGATCCCCAGGACCTGCTCACCCTTTAACAGGATCTGCTCACCCTTTAACATCCCCGTATGGCCAGTGCGAAAGTCTGATGAGGAATGGAGGCTGGCAGTGGACTCTCTGGGCCTGGATGAAGTCACACCACCTCTGAGTGCTGCCGTACCAGACATGTTGGAACTTCAATGTGAGCTGCAGTCAAAGGCAGCCAAGTGGTACCACGCAGATGATACACGAATGTGAAACGTGCTCCAATCAAACAAGCCACACAAATGGAGTCTCCTTGGAAGAGAGGGCGGTGGCTGGGGTTCCAGTATGGTGAGGCCTGGCAAACTGACTCTACTGGGCCATTACCACGAACACGCCAAGGCAAGAGCTACATCCTCACCATGGCAGAGGCAACAACTGGCTGGCTGGAAACATCCCCTGTGAACCATTGCCACTGCTCGAGACACCTTGAGATACCAGGCCTCGAGGGACAGATTTTGTGGCAACAGGGTACTACAGAGAGAATTGAATCAGACAGTGGGGCTCACTTTCAAAATAACCTCATAAACTCTTGGGCAAAGAAACATGGCATTGAGTGGATATATCACACCCCTTATTACCCACAGGCCTCTGGGAAGACTGAAAGGTAACACAGACTGCTGAAAACTATGTAAAGAGTGTAAGGTAATGGGGCGTGGAAGCACTGGGATGCAAATTTAGCAGAAGCCACTTGGCTGGTCAACACTAGGGGATCTGGTAACCACCCTGGTCCTGCCCAAACTAAACCCCTACACACTGTGGGAGAAGATAAGGTCCCTGCACTACACATAAGGAAGTGGCTGGAGAAGTCGGTGTGGATTTCTCCTCCCATGGGAAAAGGCAAGCCCATTCATGGGATTGTCTTTGCCCAAGGACCTGGATGTGCTTGGTGGGGAATGCAGACGGATGGGGAGACATGGTGTGTGCCTCAAGGAGATTTAACCTTGGGGGAAAAATAATCTGTGGTGTGAGATATATGTTGCAGGAAGTAAAGTAGCAGGAGTGACATGAGCTGATGAAGAGTGAATTTTGCGAGGAGCAAGGAGAACGAAACAACAACCTGAGCCAGGCTGGTGTTGGTGCCCAGTGATCAAGTGTGCTACTTCTCCTGTCCTGACCACTCATCCTGATGGAATGGAGCCCAAGTCAAGGATCTGGAGGGATGGAAGAAGCCCATGAAATGGGAAAATAATATCTGTCTTTGAAAGGACCAGGGACAGTGGTTAATGAAAATGTATGTTTGGTATAGAGATGGTTTAAAGGTGCAGTTTAAGTTGTATGTGTGGGCAAGAGGGCATTCTAGTAATGAGAAATAAATACAATGGAACAGTTGGAAGACACATAAATTGTGTGGGATCTGAGCATGATGCAAATGGTATGGAATAAGGGGTGGACAATGCATTGGGTTTGACTGAGATAGAGTTCATTTTCCCTCAGCAGCTCTCACAGTGCTGTGCTTTGCATTGGGAGCTGGAAAGGTGTCGGTAACACACCAGTGTTTTGGCTACTGCTGAGCAGACCTGTCCCTGTGACATTCATGTCCCCATCAAGGGGCTGGGGATGGGCAGGATCCTGGGAGGGCACACCACCAGGCCAGCTGACCCAAATTCACCAAAGGGATATTCCATACCATGTGACGTCAGCTCAGATATAAAAGCTAAGGGGGGGAAGAGGAATGGGGGGCATTTGTTACTCTGCAATGCTTGCCTTCTGGAGCAACCACTACGTGTGCTGAAGCCCTGCGTCCCGGGAAGTGCCTGAACATCGCTCACTGATGGGAAGTAGAGATTGACTTTTCCCTTTGCATGTGCGCGCGCAAACTTTTGCTTGTCTTTTTTGCTTCAGTAAACTGCCTTATCTCAACCTACGAGTTGTTTTCCACCTTATTGTCTCCCGAGTCCCACTGGGAAGGGGAGCGTTAGAGCGGCTTGGTGGGCACTGCGTGCCCAGCCAAGGTCAGCACACTCCCCATCACAGAGCCTGGAGTCAGCCTGGCATCCCTGGTGAGGGTCTGCTCTGCCAAGGAAATACTGTGGGGAACAAAGATTTGTGCACACTGGGATGCATCAGAGAAAGAGGCTCCATTTGGGGTAAAAAGTAAGTCCTTTTTATACCACAGACACATAAGCAGGCATAGGACACCAGCACTTGGAGCAGCCAATAGATGCTGCTGACTTCTATTTTCATCTGGCGCAGTCAATAAATGATGATGTAAATGGGACAGAACACAAGCTTGTATTGATTCTGGAAACCTCATGGACCTGTTAGTACAGGGTTAAAGACTCTGCCCTGATTACCTACAGGGTAACAGCGGTGTTGAAAGTTAAATGTCAGAACTTGAGATGGAAATGCCTAAGAAGCAAGATGTGCTGTGGTACAAGTGTCTATGCTCTGCGGTGGTGGACTCTTAGTGCCACGAAACCTGAACCATCCATGGGTTAAAAAGCTGGCCACCAGCTTCACCCAGAGTCATTGTCATGTTCGTAGAATGAATTAGAAAGACATGGATTAGAAAATAAATTCAATTTTGATATGATCAGAGTGGCCAAAAGAGGTTATGATCCATACAGCCAATTGTGTTGCTTGGGTCATAAATGTCCCAATTATCATTAGTACTAAGCTAACTCTACAGACAGCAGCATGTGGAATTAGGACCGGTGAGATTACAATATCTTTGACAATTCACGTTATTAACATTCCATGTAAGATGCCTGAGTCCATTAAAACCTCCTTTGTCTGTAATTGCTGATTCATTATTTCAGGTCCGTGAGGTTTCCAGAATCAATACAAGCTTGTTCTCTGTCCCATTTACACTGAAACCATGCTTGGGTGTGATTGTAACACAAAGTGTAATTACAGTTGCTTGTCTTCCTCACCCAAATTGAATCTGTGTCCTGGGGCATCATAATGCACCATGGGGCCTCAATATATGAATGTGCTTTAAAGGTTGTTGTTGATAATTTGGTGTACTGGGGAGAAAGTATGCTGAATTAGGCTGACACCAAGATGCTTCAGAGACAGGTTCTGCTGAGCCTCAAAATTTGGCATCTAATGGTCAAGGGTGGTGTAAGCAATGCCAACAATCCAATTTGTTGCCTGCTTGACAAATTATATTCATAAACTGAACAATGCGATCACTATTCCATCCTTGAAATAAGGAATAAGCAATAATGTAATTAAAAGATACGGTGTGCATAATGTAATAGTTCTAAAAAAGACAAATGCTCATGATGTTGTTTCACTTAAGGCAAACTTGCCAAATCAGTACAACATCTGGAGGAGTGGAGGAAGCCCATGGACCCTGAGAGTAATATCTATCTGTTAAAGGACAGGGGCCAGCAGTTAATGAGAATGTATAAATCTGTGTTGGTTATAAAGGTGGTTTGACTATGTAGTTTGAGTTGCAAGCATTGATAAGAAGGGATTCCAGTAACGAGAATTAAATACAATTGAATCACATACTGTGTGAAGTGCTGGGCCCCACAATTTAAGAAGGATGTTAAGGTCCTTGAATGCATCCAGAAGGCTCCAGGTTTATCTAGTTTAGAGGAAAGGAGGCTGAGGCAAGACCTCATTGTGCTCTGCGGCTTCCTGAGGAGGGGAGGTGGCTCCTTCCCTGCCTGCAGTCTGCTGGTGCCACCCTCCTCATGCCTACCCCACAGTCTCTGCGAGATGAACCTGGGCATCTCCTCCAGCCAGCCTGCAGTGAGTCCTGGTCCTTGCAGGAGATCCCGTGTGTGTCTCCATTCCAGATCATGCTCCTGTTTGCAGGGGGCCACTTTGCATCAGATCAATTAATTTCAGCATTTCAAGCATTTTGTCCCTTATTGCTCTGAGCTCCCCTAAGCCTCTGGATGACCCTGACCTGACCTTCCCTTTGGGAGTGCTTCCCCGTCCTTGTTGCCTACTGTCAGTTTTCCAGCCCTTGGGCCACTGTGGTGTTTCAGTGCCAGGTTTCATGCCATAACATTAATGCCAGGTTTTTTTGGTCCCTCTGGACGCTGCATTTTGCAGGAATTTTAGTTACCCTGCTGCTGTTGCTGGCACAGCCATCGTGTCCCAGGGTGTTGCCTCTGTCCCTTAAGGACATCCTGAGCAGTCAGTCTCATTGTCCAGCCAGAAAATCCATTAAGAGTACTAGAGGGAGGAGGAGAGAGACAGCCCCACAGCCCCAGCATTTTTCTAGCAGCATTTATTACAGATGATAACAGGGAGAATGTTTTCACTCTAGCCTCTGCATCACTGTTTAGGAGAAATGTTCTTCCTGTCAGGAATATCTGTCCAGCCTGAGCCTGATGAAGGATCACTGTTCTAGCCCCCAGCAGGTACTACCCATCCCACCCAGTCGTCATTGGGCTTTTTGTTGTCCTGCATGGACAACTGCCTTAGCTGCTCACCTTGAAAATTCCTAGAAGTCATTGTGACTCTGGGTGGCAGGGGTGGGCCTTCCTCTCCAGGAGGTGCCAGGAAGAGCCCTGGGGAAGTTTTAATGTCAGGGTACAAGGAGGCTGCATTATCCAGACAAAGCTTGGGCAACAAAGAGGGGGAGGAAGACTCACTGCCAGAATCAAAGCCCCTTCCTACTCTTCCATTGTCAGTATGTGTATTTTCAGTGATCCTGCTGAGACCAGGCATGTAGGCTGGTGCTGTAGCTGCCATACATCCAGACACCTGAGGTCATGTTTTAACTAATTGGTTTGCAACCAAATGATGAGATTCAAAGGCAACTGTTCACACTTCTGCATCCTTAGCTTGCTGCAAAGCTTCCAGTTCCTGCCTAGCAGGGCTAAACAAAGCACCCACAGCTCTCACCTCTGAGAAGCCCAGTGAAGGGGCCCTTGCTATTCTCTGCTTTGCATTTGAGTGTCTGAAACTCAGCTTGCAGCCTGTCCAAATTCAACCAGTTCTTAGACACCTTATCCCTGTTCCAGAGGGGTTTTCCTCAAGTATCTTGCCATTTTCACTGCTTTTCTACTGCCTTCTCCCAAGTATCCATGACCTGTTTATCACAGATCCACACTTTTGACACCAGTTAGTGCCACAACCGAGAAGGATTACTCGACTTGTGAGTATGCAAAGATTGCAACTGTTTGCAGTATGCCTGACTCTGTCATGCACAAAGACACAGAGGATTTATTACCTATTTTCTCTTATTCATTATAGTTTTCTACTATCAAGACAAGTATAGTTACAGTTGGCAAACAAATATATTTAACTCTACACGTTACTACAAATTACTGCCAGAAAGCAAACAGGGATTTCCACAGCAGCTGTAATTAATACTAGCATCAAGTCTGTATTTCAATATTACATAGCCTATGACATACCACCACCTTATGCACAGTCACAGCCTTGCTCAGGCTTCCTCCCGTCCTTTGTCCTGGCCAGCCTCCACCTACAACCCTGCACTTTCACAGCCGGACTGTGGCTCACATCAGCTTATGAGAAAATGCTCAGAGGGGCACAGGGGTCATGCAGGAGCAGAGAACCAAGACTGAGGACAGAGCCAGCCCAGACACACAGGCAGGGTCACCTCTCCCAGCCTGCAAATGCCTGCCAAAGGAGTTGGAGGAAAACCTGAAGCTGGAGCAGGCACCAGGCTGTTTTAATTTCCTGCAGCTTTCAAAGCTGTAGTTGTCACTGTGGTACAGACTGACCAAGAACCATCAGAATGATTACAAAGAAACAAACAAACAAACCATCCAGCGTGTCTAGCCCACAACCCAATCACAAACCTTCCAAAACAGACCATTCCCTGACACAGTGACCTCCAAAAGTCAGATCTGAAAACAAACTTCCTCTGGGTGTTTCACATTCCTTTGGTGCTATTCTCTAAACGCAATGTTTGTGTCTCTTACTAAAAAAATCCACAGCAACAAACTTTCCACATAAACTTAAAGGGAAGTGATTCAGTTATTTTTCTGGGATTAAGTTTTGAATAAATTTTCATAGACTGCGGAAACTATAATATGGCTTGTCAGTTAACCAGTAATAAAGCAATGTTGATACTGTGGCATACAAACAATACTTTTAAGGACAAAAGTTTTAACTTGGCTGGTTTTAATTCAGCATGGGGTTTATCAAGATGTTGCAAGAATTTTAAGTCTGAGTAAAGCACTGTACTTATGCAGTTACACAGATTTAAGTGCCCTGGCGGGGTTCCCTTGACATAGCACCCTTGGGTTCCCTAGACACAGATACCCACAACCACAGAGTGAACTGTACACACAAATATCAAAAGCTACGTAACAATTCCTTAGTGGTTCCAGCTTGTGCTGGTCTCACACAGTCCTCAGGAACTGCTGCTCAGAAACAGCAGCAAGTCATGCAGCTTTCTGCTGCAAGCACTGGCAACACTTGGTCACAGTCTTATTTCACTATGAAAAGAGTGATTTCCTTTCATTCTGTTATAAACCGTACTCCAGAGTGGGTAAGGATCAAAATTTCATATAAATGCCTACTTGCCAGATAATATTAAACCCAGAAATTTTATTATAGCCTTATGCCTCTACCACAGGTTCAATCAGATCACAGAATGAACTGCAAGAGTTTCAGATGCATATATTATGATGCAAATGAGTTTTGTAAATTGTGACCTAGTTCCCATGTTAGGAACAGTTGGGACCAACAGCAGGGACTGTGCGATGAATGTGAGCAGCAGGGGCAAGCAAGGAAATTACCATTTGTTCTTAATTTGAAATGGATTTTTAATCACTTTCAGGTGCCTCAAAGGAAGTGCACACTCTTGTTTGCTATAATCATTCTGACAGAAGAATGCATATAGGAGGTAACTCGTTTTTGTTTTACTAATTGAAATGTTTGCGGCACTGGTGTCACTCGAAGTGCCAGAGCACAGCTCTTTCTGGAGCGCACAAAGAGCAACTGTGAGATGAAGTCTCCCAACTGATCCGTTCCTCAGAACTTGCTTTGTAGAGAAAGTGAGTTGCACGTACCCTCTAAAAGTGACTGGATATTAGATCACACTCATCTTTCCAAATCCAGTTGCTATTTTTTAAGCTAGTGGCCTGATAAACTCACTCTCCAAAGAGCGTGCTCAGGGATTTAGCTCCACGGCTGTCAGCCACATGCTTAAACACGATTCAGCAGAGTTAGTGGAAAATACTGAACTCATGAAATTCTGCTTGTGCTGTAACAGCGAGCCCACAACAACACACAGTGCTGAGCTTCAGCCTGAGGCAGCTTTCTGATTGTTTTAAATGAGTTTCAGAACACTATTTTAAACGTTTGAATGACTGTTTTAAATACACCCAACAGCAAGGGTGTAACTCGCTAAAAACCATACAGATTTCCATTCGAATGATATCTAGGGCTGGTATCATCGTTGGAAACTATTGGAAGCTGTAAAAACGCCGGAGCACCAACGCTCCCCAAAAATAGAGTCTCAGCTCCCTCTGGTGGAAGAGGTCAATTTCTGCAAAAAGGTTTAAGTGAGAAAGTCTTGTTTCTGCTATAGGCGTCAAGGCCATGAACTACCGAGACAGCAAACAAATCCCCTGTTCCCTCTGAAGGACTCCTTAGAAGTTGATGTGAAATATCCCATCTCACTGTCGGTTGCAGGGTGTCTGAACAGGACACCTCATAACCAACAAGTTCCATCTTCCCCAGGGTGGAACTCTCCAGGTGTGAATTGTGATACATAAGCCTACTGAAGCAATTGGTAGCCACGAGGAAAACAACACACACAACGTTCTAACATTCTCTCCACAACATCTTAAGCCCCACAAGCAGCTGAGTCATGAAACAGAGCTCTATGACACCAATACATGAGGCTTAAGGCAAAGCCCTCAGATCCCAACCTCTGTCCCTTGGTCTTGGACATCTTGCATAAATGAAACCAATCCAAAAAAGCCCTCCCCCACCTCCTATTTTCAAAGATATGGTGAAGAGTCCAGCACTAATGGCAAAAACCTCTTCTCACTAGATACAGTTGTTCCTAGTCTACAGTAAGTGTATTAACAAAAGGACCCCGCTTTCCGTGTGCTGTGGAACAGCAGCAGTCCAGAACAGCATCACCACTGGGTTTTGACTTCTTGATCAATAGGATTTCCATTGCTATTTGTACCACACACATGCTAGTTATAAACTTAAGGTTATTCCATAATTTATAGTCAAAACCAATCATACAAGATGTTTCTATTTCTCCTTATTCACCATGAAGAGTGGAAAGTAAAGTCTGGAAGCATTCCAGCTACTGTCACAAAAAGCTTAATGAAGTACATTTTTGTTTCCTATCAGAGGAATCGACAGCTCCATTGTAATTAAGTGCACAACTAATTGCTCTGACAAATTCTGTAACAGAATCATGAGCAATTCCTGCAGTCACAGACACACCAGAATGACTTTTTATGATACTTCTGCCACAGAACTAAGATATATAGAGCCAGTGAAAAGGAAAATAGTAGCAAAAAAGTATTTATTAAACATCACATAATTCAATTTCACAGTGTGGCATTAAAACCTGCACTTGCTCCTTCGAAACAGGAGCTGAAGTAAATCTGTGAAAGTGGGGTAGCACATGAGGTGTGCAGGTGAAATTTATTAAGAATATAATAAAATACCATTTCCACAGCCAGAAAAAATTGGAGGGTGGGGAAAAGAAACAAAGGCAACAACAGCCAACAAAATACCCTTGGAGTGTTTTGTGCAACATCTTTCGAACAAGAAAGCCTACTAAGGGTAAAAAAAGGGCATGAAGTTCTGGGTTCTTACATTCAAATATCAAAAAACAACAGCAAGTACAATGTGATCTGTGTGTGTGTACAATTAAAACAACTTTTTAAAAGAGATTTTTCTCCAAAAGGGCAGCTTTCTACAGGCTGATGTGTCCATGTATTTAACTGGAACTCTCATGAGGGTTGCAGCTCCATCAGCTTTGCGTACTGGCTAGGACAGTGCCTGGTTTTCAGTCTTCTGCAGGAATACCAAGCCTGTTCATGTAGCTCTCCCAAGCTGCCTTCCTGTACTTCTCTGCCTCTTGGAGACGGTCTGAAACTGCCAAGATGCCACGTCCCACAATAATGATATCTGAGCCTTTTTCTCCAATAACTTCCTTGGGGCTTAGGTACTTCTGTCCAAGGTTATCACCTGAAATACAGACACCATTTTTTTCTTTTAGTTTGCACAAAACTGTGTTCACTAAAAATCTTCAGAAAGGTGCTGGAACCAGGAACAGGTTCCCTGTTCCAGCTCTCATCCTAACAACCCACAAACAGAACTAGAAACTGCACTGCCAACCAACAAACACAGATCAAATCTGACAGCCAGCACCCTCCTTTTTCATGGTTTACCAATCACAAATAGATGGAACAACTACTCAAAGAAGCATCAATCACAATTACTAAAATAAGCCTCAGCCTTCTTAAAACAGGTAAACCCCCCAAACATTAATGTAAGAGCTTGTGATTTCAGTTTAGGCCTCATAAGAATTAAGTATTGAAGAGAAACATATCTCCCCTATTTGCTTCAGTGATAACCTCTTTAGTCAGCACAAGAATTCCAATTCATTGATACTGCATCCATGTCAGTACCAAGCGTTTTAGCTGGACTTTTCTATTTGTTAAATATTTTTTTTACTCCTATTGAATAGCTTTTACATCTAACACACATCTGAAGACATTTTACATGTTTTCAGGAATATGCTTTATGGTATGCACAGAACTCTAAACAAGAAAAAAGGCTGCATAGCCTGCTGGTTGCCTTCTGGAGCTCCCAGGAAAGGGATTGGCACACCCAGAAATATGGAAGACAGCCCTTACTGGGAAACAGACTCCTCCCAGCTGAGAATCAGCATCCAAACCCTCTTCAGAAGCCACTTTTTCACTGGAGACTAGATCACTTCTGTACTTACAAACAGACTACAAATATTTTAGAAAAAGTTACCTCCAGTTTGCAGCTGCACTCCTGGGGTTAAGTGAAGAAACTCTGGTTTATTACTAACTCTAGATCCACATATGAATCCAAAAACGAAATCTGGGTTGTCTTCAGCCATCTGTACCTGAAAAAGATCAGTGAACAGTTATATGATATACTTAAAATGATATACTTAAAATGATATACTTAAAATGATATACTTAAAATGATATACTTAAAACTCAGCTGGCCTAGCAATCTGTTTCTTATCCACCCTCTGACACTTTAAGCTGTGCGAGGCAGGGCTATGAAACACCTCTTGCTTTGTAAAGTCACTCCTTCCCTCTGGCAGGAAAGTGAATGCTTCTTTCTATGTTTTAAATAATACCATGAATGAATTTAAACTAATTATAAATGTATTGCTTAAAGAAAGGAAGGAAAAAAAGAAGGGGGGTTGCTAATAGCAAACTCGGCACGTGTACTAGAATTCCAAGTGTGAACTCTGACCACCTCACATCACTGGCCTACAGCTGCAACCTTTAAACACCACACAGTCATATTCCCAAGTCTCCAAGGAAAAAACACCTGCAATAGTTAGAGCTGGAGGGACTTTTGGAAGTGCAAATATTAGAAACACATAAACCTCTCTGTCACACTTTACAAGCTTTTAACTCGAAACAAGGCTGCCCACTTACTGCAGCTTTTGTGTATTCACCCGTGGCAAGGGACCCTTGGGAACTCATCTCAGCAACCAAGAGACAGCCACGCTGCAGAGGAAGACCTACTTCCTTCAGACCTTTCACAACTCCAGAGCCTGGAACCACATGGGCATTGACGATGTCCGCCCAGGACGAGATTCTGAACACGCCACCTGAGAACATGGACAGCAAGACACAGGCAAAGAATCCTCAGAAATGTGTTAAACAGGAAGCACAAGTTAAACAAAACCAGCTGCACACTAAATCACTCACATATTTAAAAGACAGTTTTACTGCTGAAGCTTGACAGTTACAAGTTCAGTCTCATCAAGACAGTTCTGACAGCTGGCTAACCACAAAGTGTAATCTCTCAGTTTACTTTTCACTAACACCCATTACTGTCTCACCTTTAATATTCACCAAGACATTTATGGTAGCCCAGAAATCCACTGTCACAGGTGCTCTATCTTCCCAGATAGCACACAGGTCATATGGGACATATGGATCAGGAAAAGAGAACAGCAGTTCTACAGCTGCAGATGGAGTGTCAAAGGAAAGCCATGCTGGGCACACAAGCAATACAGTAACAGCAGGCTGCAGTTTCTCATGGCACACAACTACTCAGAAGTACTTACTGAGCACAAACACAGATTCATAAAAAGGTTTAGGTTAGAAGGGACCTCAGGAGGTCATGCCCTCTCAGCAGGGTTAACTTCAACACTAGGTCAGATTGCTCAGGGTCTTATCCCCTTGAGTATTTCCCAAGGCTGGAGATTCCATGCTCTTTCCTGGCAACCTGTACCAGAACTGCAGTTATACACACCAGCAGCAAAGCTATAGTAAATCCAGGTTGATGATAATCACCTCCATACTGATGTTTCACTGTGTTTCCAATATCTGCAAATTTCCTGTCTTCAAAAATCAAGAATTCATGTTGATCTGCGAGCATTCTCAACTCCTCTACCACCTCTTGAGTGAAATCATTCAAGATGTCTATGTGAGTCTTCAGGATACAGATGCTGGGGCCCAGGGTGGCAGCTAGCTGCAGCAGCTCCTTGGGGCTGGTGACATCAGCAGAAAGGCACAAGTTTGTTTGCTTCTTTTCCATGAGCATGAGGAGCCTGGCTGCAGTGGGATGCACCCCTGGCAGCTGAGCACGGGCGCTGAAGCTCAGCTCCTTGCAGAGCCTCTTCACAGGAGCAGCACCATTCTGAGCCACTGCCTCAAACACATTTCCCTGAATGAATTTCTTCACCTTTTCAACCATCTCAGCAGCCACTTCTCCCCGCTGCTGGAGGGTCTCCAGCACCCCAGACAAGGTGCACACAGAGTGCAGGCGAATTCCATGTTCCTCTAGCCTGGCCTTCCCACCCTGCTCCCTGTCCAACAGCACTATGGCATCTGTGACTTTTAATCCTTCTTTCTGAAGAACTTCTGCAGTTTCCAGTACACTGGATCCACTTGTTACCACATCTTCAATGATCAGGCATGTCTCTCCTGGATTAATAGTGCCTTCTACCATCCGCTTAGTACCTGAAAAATAAAAAGCAAACACTCCACCAAATTAAGAAAGGCTGGACCACCAAAAAAAACCTTAAGAGTATCAAAACTTTATTAGATGATACCATTTATCACAGTTCTTCCCACAGCTCACTCACTGACCTGCAATTCAATTTGTGAAGACTGTTACTTCTCCAAGCTAATAAAACTCTACTTTATGTTCCCAGAAGTTATGTTCCATTAACAAAACCGACATAGTGTTAACAGCACGAATTCAAATGTTTGAATACGATGACTCCAGAAGTTTATTACTGTCATGACTTGAAAGCTCAGACTTACAAAATTATTCTCTCATTACTTAAAACATCTTTAAGGCAGCCAAGTTATTGGCACTCTTCAGCACGGCCCCTGCTTTCCACAGGCAGCACTCTTGTGCTTAATATGCCTGTTAGAACAATTAGAAGGAGTAAAGCCTCAAGTGCCTTTGTCCTAACTAACAACAGGCACACATCCATGAAAGGCCTCCTGGGGGGCAACAACAAAGGATGCCTGGCTTTCCCAGGAGCAGCTAATCGCTGTCACAACTGGCTTGTGCTTCACAAGAAGAAACAGCAAATGTTTCCACGCCTGGCCCACTGCCTGACACAGGAGCAGCATTTAGTTTTGACAAGGGTACTTTCTAATTACACATTGTTGGAAGAGGATGTGTAGAAATCCAGTTATATGGCAGGTTAATGCTTCAGTCTGCTCTCCCTCTTCCTTTATCGACTAAATGGTTCATTGAGTAGAGAAGGGACTGCTGCTTACCTAGCTCACTGATTACAGGACTACGGGATAATGAAAGGAAAAGGGGTTTGAGAGAAAAATAAAGAGACTAGAAAGGCTCCTTTCGGAGCTAGTATGCAAAAAGTTCTGTTTGAGAGCAAATGTGGCTCTGGTCTCAGCATACTGGAGAATCTGAGTTACAAATTCTCGTTTCTGGATGAGGCCACTAACCTAGAACTACAGCAAGGGTAACAAGGAGAAAAAAAAAGACGCTGCTAAAGAAAAGAAACAACCTCTCACAAGCAAAACCAAAGAAACAGAAAACACCCTTCAAGATTCTCCAAATCTCCTACAGCAGGACTAAAGCTGCAGCTCACCAGCAACCAGCTGGGAGAGGCTGATCAGGCAGGGATGCTGTGGGAGGTTTGCTTTAGGAGGGAAGGGCCTGCTTCTTAAATTGCAGTGGTAACCTTAAACTGGAACGGAGATGCCGTGCATTACTAAAGAACCACTAATATATAAAGTCATTTCACAAACACGGTGAGTTGCAAACTCTTGATTTGAAGGCTTTACCGTAGTCTTTTCCTTCCTTCCTCCGTATAAGCATTGGAACCTGATTTTCCGCGCAGATGATGGTGGCCAGCGGCAGCGCCGTGTAGGGAACTCCGCACACACAGTTGTACTCCAGACCCGCATCTTGGGCTGCTTGGAAAAGAAGTCCTGCAACCTGAAAAGGAAAACCAAACGCTTTGTAAGAGCCACGCTGGCGCGATCGTGACTAAATCAATGAAAACCTCTCTGCTTGACACGACCCGAGAGCCGACCCTGCGGGGTCCTGCCGTGGAGAGCCCCGGCAGCGCTGCCGTGCCCCGCTCGCCCTGAGCCGTGAGGGACCCGCCACCGCGCAAAGGGCAGGCGCACGCGTGGGGCCCGGCCCGGGCAGGCCCCGGCGCTCCCCGGCCCGCACCTGTCGGAGGAGGCGCGGGTGGGACACGAGGCCGCGCAGGTCGATGTACACGGGGGAGGCGCGGCCGCTCTTCAGCACGAAGTGTCCGAAGCGCAGCGCGCCCGCCGCGCTCAGCGCCGCCGCCACGGCCCCCTCAGGTCCCGCCGCCATGGCCGGCCCGGCGCACCGAGATGATGCAGCGCGGGCGGGGCGCGGGGCGGGGACACCGCGTGACACACGGGGAATCGCGGTGCCCCGTCCCGCGTCCCCTCCCCGCGGCGGGGCCGTCCCGCGCCATCCCGGGATCCGTGTGCCCCGTCCCGCATTCCCTCCCCGCGGCGGCAGCCCCAGCTGCGTAACCCGGCCCCGCTCCCCGAGGCCCGTTCCCCCCTGCCCGATTCCCAGGTGTCCCGCCAGCCCATTCCCGCGGGAAGCAGAAACCGCCGGTGCACGGAGGGTTTGATGTGACCCGGCTCCCGAAAGGCCGCTCGGTGAATGCAGCCAGGGTGACAATCCCGCGGGATGGCTCCCTGAGAGATTCCTCTGGAAAGGATGAGCTGAATAAAGCCCTCAGCCAGCCCCGAGTCTCCAAGGCCTCACTCAGAAAGATGCTACACGTGTGAAACAAGACTGACCCGGTCTTCTCTGAATAATTTTATTTAATCAAAAAAAGCCCAGAAACGGAGTTGTTAGTATACTCTATTTATGGGAATGCAAGGACAGGAGATGTACAGGTCGAAGCTACATCTGTAGATGATCATATATACTGCAGTATAGTAACAACAACATGGGACAGCAAGTAGTCACCTCACAACAGTACACATGAGTGATTAGACTTACAAAGGAAATATTTACAAACCTGCCTTTACAAACCAACATTGTGTGCATACAAAATGAAATCTGCAATAAAACTGAAGATACATTTAAGGCAGACCAGCAATACACTGAAATAATTAAGGCTGTGGAATTACTTTGCACCTTGAAAATGCTGAGCTGTTAGCAATACTGTTTCTTTTTTCCTCCTTCAGTGGATTGTTGCTAAAATTGAAAAGCATCAATATGTTCCAACTGTTTGCTCTTTTCTCGGTGAGTAAGTCTGAGATTTAATTTTTTTTTGCACTTGCTATTGCATTTTCTTTCCAAAAGTTATCTGCAAATTGACCTCAGTGGCAGAGCAGTGTTGAACAGTTTGGTAGAAAGAGAAGTAAAAGCACCAGCATCAGTAGGACATGAAGGTGAAATATGGCTTGAGTAGAGAAGATGTTGGTTTTTCACTAGCTCCATAATAAAGACTACAGTTACAGCAAACATTCAGCATCCTGACGCTATGGAAACACTCAGCACTATACAGATCCCAGAACGAGAGTACATCACTTGATGGCAGTGTGCAGTCAGCCTAATAAAATGGGATTTTAATTTGTTTCCTTGGGAAAGCACCATTTTCTGATGGGACATGAGTGAATGAGCTCAAAAATAAACCCAAGCCCTGTGTTAGAGGAGAATCCACCTCTGCTGTGAAAGGAACAAGAACAAAATAAGGCGGTGAGCCCCTGTGCATGTAAATTATCTGTTAGACTTTTATGTGCACAGAGAAGCCTTTACATCTGTCTCTGAAGTTTATATTACCTTAGGTTACTTGACACAGTCCCCTCACTGCAAGGGCATTAAAGTAGGGTTATATATAGTCAGGTTATAACGTGTGGTTCTATATTCAGCCTTTATGTACAGTATTTGTAGCACAGGCCTAATAGCATTGTCAGAAATGCTAATGAACTCCACTGCAGCCACAGCCTCAGGGTCAGTTGAGGGCACAGACTTTGTCTCAGCATTAACTTAGAAGTAAAAAGATACATGTTGCTGGAAAAAACCCAATCCATAGTCTTTTGAAATGAAAGGGCAGTAAGACTAAACAAAACTTGTTGGTATCACTGAGAAGAGAGAGACATTTTATAAATTGTAAAGCCTGTATTGCTTTAAAATGCTAAAGTCTACAACCCTGCACTGGCTGTGTGTCACCCCTGTGCACAGGGGGCTTGGGGGGGAGGTGGGGCCTCCCACTGGGCAGCAAGTGCCCGGACACCTGATGGGGGCTGACAGTGTTACACTGGCCAGCAGAATTCCTGCCCTGGCCTGGCTGCTCCAAGCAGAGCAGAGAGAGGCAAATTAGTTTCTCATTGCACATTCATTAAACGAAGCCATCTTAAATAAGGAGCCCCCCATGCCACTGCGTCCTCTGGGCTCTGTGTCTGGCTCTCTGCACCTTTGCTGCTGCCTTCCTGTCACCCAGCACCTGGGGACACTGTGAGCCACCCTTTGATGTCAGAGCAGGCTAAGAACACTGTGGAGGTGTCTGAAGGTGGTGGCTGTGTGCACAGTGGCACTGCACACAGAGCTTGTGGAGCACTGTTGTCAGTATTCCTGTTGGTCATCCTGGATGGCTGGAAGCTGCTGGAGAAGCTAGAGTGCAGCTACCAGCACACCTCCACTCGGCCGTCTTGGGAACACCCTGAGTGGTGCAGCTGCAGGTGGAAATCTGCCCCTTGGGGTCAGATGTTCTCTGGGGAAGTTTTTGAGAAACTGTGTTTGTTACAGACAATATTTCATGCACCAAAAAAATCCAGTGGTTGGAGAATGCTACACAGGGGGTTGGCTGTGGTGCTTCTCACCCAGAGGGTGCACTCCAGGCTTACTTACTGAGCTTCTGTAATCTCTTCACAATGGAGTTAGAGTTTTCAGCAGAGTTACAGGACTTGTTGTATCTGCAGATGCACCACAGGATGGCTTAAAAAGACTTTGAAAGAGCAAAGTCAGGATACTTCCGTTGTATTAATCATATGGCAGCATTTCATGTCAACTTGGTATTATTCAGGCAAAGGAAATCTTTGAGATAAAAAGCAAGGACAGTTGATAATCACAAATGTTACATGGAAGTTTTAACTGGTTCAAGTATTCCTGAACATGCTCTAAGAAGAGCAGTGCCCAGGCAGAGGCATTCTCTAACATGAATATGGAAAAAGCAAAACCAAAAAAGAAAGTAACCCCAGAACACTCAAATTCTTCAGAGTTCAGCACTTCCAGCTCTCTCAACAAACAAAGGAGTCTTTTTTCAATCTGAGCACCAATACCTAATCATATATCCTCCCTCTTTCAGCCTTTTGGGTTTTCTTTTCTGTTATTTGATAGCAGTGAGAGGCTTAAATATTACCTTAAACAATCTAGCTTTTTCCCCCTGTGCATCTGAAGTGTCCGCTGTTGTAGTTTGACATATGAATGCAGGAGGTAGGAAAACAAAATGCTAAATAACTCCAAATTACATGTGATACATGAGAATTTCTTTGTATTAATGCCAAGCAGAAAGCCTGTGGCTTAAACTGTACCCATGAGCCTAATAAAAGCTGTGGGTTTTACAGACCAGACTTCCACGAACATTTTTTTAAGAGCAGCACAATCACAGCATGAAGAGCCAGCTTTGACAAATAAGACAAATTACAGACAGTTCTGTAGTGAGAAAGTACCTGAGGCTGGTGGTAATTAAAGACCCCCCCTTGACTGCTGTCTGTATTCAGTTGCTGAGAAATTGCACACTTCACACTGTTGCTCAGGATGAGAATCTGGTCTTTAAGAGGTGCTGCTGGATTGCTTAGAAAATCAGCTGCTGCTCTAGAGAGGAACTGAGATAGGTTCTAGATGATTCAAAAAGCTCAACCTTCTGTGAACACTTGTCTCTTTCAAACCTTTCCACAACTCCCTCCCTGTATTAGATCTCTCACAGAACTGCTTCTGACTCTGCTGAGGCACCTGGGCTCACCCTTCTGCCTGTGGCTTCCCGATCTCAAGGGCTGTTCTTTGTTGCACACACTCAGTGCTGAGCGCTGAGGGATTTTGCTGTGCCTCTTCTCTTCTCCACTAATGAAACACTGATCACTCCGGTGTAGTGGTAGAGCAGGCACAAAGAGAAGTGCCAGGTCTCCTCCCTGCTGTGAAACTGAGCTTGGAGGTGGATCACAAAAGGGCTATCAGAGCCCTGAGAATTTAACAGTACTTGCAGGGTGTCTCCACCACCCACTGGCAGAGACAGCGCTTGCTCCTGCAGGCTCACAGTGCGGTTACTTGGATGGTAAATGAGATTTGACTCTCAAGAGAGTCTATATGAGCACATGTGGTCAGATCAAGCCCTTTTCCTTAGGAAAACCTTTGGTAACAACTGCCATTTCCCATTACAGGCACACAAATGGTACTCAGCACCGAGACAAAGTCCCCGCGTGCCAGGGGAGAAAATCTCTTTGATTGTAACCCATCAAGGCTGTAGAGCTTTATGGTGTGGTAGTAGGATGGGGAAGCCCCAGCTGGTTTCCCCTTCCAAGCCCATTTCTGGAAAGGAAGATTTGGCCAACCTACAAACTGCTGATTTGTCACTGCAGACTCCCTATGTTGGTTATACCTAAGGCTGGCTCTGTCACTGTAACATCAATGTGATGATGTTGCAGCTTGGCTTGAAAGAGAGAAATGTTTTAATTGTGAATATTATTTTTTTATTACAAAGTAGGCTTTGGACATAAAAATATCCTCATGAATGCTTTGGTTATGAGGTGCTAATGGTGGCTGAGAGATATTTACAAGTTTGGAAATGAAACAAATGACATACCTGAAACACTGAAAACAATTTTCAAGCTGTAAGCACAAGAATGAACTCACCACTCCTACTGCACTCTGAAAGGCTTAGATGGACTTTGGGCCAAGCAATTCTGAAGCTAGAAATGGAACAGGATCCTTTATATTTATATATATTTATATCTATGATACAATATATGTATACTGAAAACCTGTGATAGAAAAAATTGTCTTCATCACCATCGTCATCTAGTTTACAGATACTGCAAAAATTGGACTCTGCCTTTTCTCAATGCACAGGTTTTGCAAAAGATTTCTGTACAATGTGTATAAAATGCTTTTAAAAAACCCACCGTAGTCCCATTGTGCTTAGTCAGAACCAGCTGTATGCTCCAATGAATTCATTGCCTTAATCGTAGCTGTGAAAGGTGCTGCACGTTGACTTAAAACAGCAGAAAGCCCAAGGAGGGGCTTAATGGAGGATTTTGGTCTGAGCACTACCATGCAACAGGAGTGTACCTAAGCCACGCCACCGTGGGAGCTGATCCAGCAGTGACTGGAGCCTGATCCTGCATGTCCTATGCAGGCAAAGTCCCCACTGAAATCATGGCAGACCCAGGCATATGGGGCATGAGAAATCTGACTGATAACCTGGGGCAGGCTTGCAATGATTTCAGCAAAAACTGACCGGTCCAGTTCTGCAGTACGTGCTAAGGTCAGCCTGGTCTCACTCCCCCCCTATCCTACTCCTAATCTTTTGTACATTTTGAATTCAGTTCGGCAAGATCAAGAGGATTTCTTGTAAGGCTGCCTCACAAAGATTAAGGCAACTGCAATTTTGGCTCTTGTTCCCAGTCAGTGTTTGCTTCCCGCAGTCCTTTTTTGGCGGTGGATGTGACAATATCACGTGCCCCAAGAGAGGGAGCGTGTCCCCACTGCTGTCACCTCCTTTGCCTTGGTCCCATCGCCACGTCCGCAGTGATTCCCGCCATGCAGCTGTGGAATGCAAACGCCAAACATGGGATATGTACAGACGGATCCGCGTGCTCTTGGCAGCGCTCCTGGCACCCGGCTCAGGACCAGCAGCGTAGGATCCCATGGATGGAGGCTCTACGTGCCCGGGTTCATCCTGCTCAACAGGAAGCTCTTGACACTGGGGACCGGGTGCACGTCATACTGGTGCCTGCGGCGCTCGATGAAGGAGGCCAAGCGGGAGGTATCCAGTGGGATCTTGGAATAGCTGCCATTGTGCGGCTGCAGCCACGGATGCTGTAAACAAGTGGCTGCCGTCGGCCTTCTCCTGAAATCTTCCTGGAGGATAACGTTGATGAAATCCCTGGCAGCGTGACTCACATCGGAGAAGTACTCGTGCGGGAAGCTGAAATCCACTCTGCACACATTGATACAAGTCTCCTCTCTGCTTTCATCCAGGAACGGAGAGACACCACTTAACATGACATAGGTGAGGACCCCAATGCTCCAGATATCCGTGCTCAGGGAGACAGGAAGGCCTTGGATAACTTCAGGGGCTGCGAACTCCGGGTTTCCAAGGAGGTGGTGGACATGGTAATGACCTGTGATCTGAACTGCGTCTTCCAGATCAATGATCTTGACACGAGGCACCGGGATTCTTAAATCAATGAGCAGATTTTCTGGCTGTTGAAAAGATAATGATATAAACTTAATCACACTGTATTTTGGCAAACAGAATGTGTAGGTTTCGTAGGTTTAATAGCCAGTCAAAACTTGCACTTAATCAGATGTGCAAGGTAGACATCAGGAGGGTGAATGATAAGGAACCAGCTCAGCTGCTGTTTGCTCTAAATTCAGATCAATGCTGCAGTTGCAATGACAAGATCCTCTTTTGCACTAGGGCAACACACTGGGATTTTGCACTTTGTCCCAAATACTTACAGTTTTTTTTCCCAAACTAATCTCTCCAGATTAAGAGCACTGATGGATTTTTAAATTTTAATAAGACATATATATCTGATCGATTTGTTTAGATTCCATTTGTTTAGATGACAGCTGGCTAAGTAAGTGTGCGTCACTTGCAGCAGAAATGTTCTTCATGAAGTAAATGTTCAATTTTGCACCCACTACCCGGGGAGGGAGTGGTGTGTGCCATTACTGTTGCTGTGGGTTGACATGGAGCTGCCAGTGTGCCCCTGTACACACCAGGACAGAGTCATGCTTTCCAAGCCAGCATGCAATTACATTTCATCTCCGTTGGTTTTCCCTCTGTTTTGGCAGCTCTCAGTATTTAAGGTCTCTCTCTCAGTGAGAGATACTGAGCATTGCCTATACACTCTGTTCTGGGGACTTAACATGAATTGTCCTTCCTTTGTTGGTTCTTGAGATGATTTCTGAATTTACTTCTTGCACCCTTCTAGATCTTTTTTCTCTCCCTTATTCTCATGCATATTTTACTGCTGCCTCATGGCTATATTTACATATACATGTATATATATATATCTCAAATTTCACTACAATGCTGTTCCAGTTTCCCCACTCACTCTTTTGTGCAGTCTCTATTGACAAACTCAACACATTCTTGAGCAGGATCCTGGGGCAACACAGGCCATGGACAGATCTGCTGTCACTGCCAGTGCATCTCCTGCTTCCCACTTAGCAACAGAAGGTGCTTTACTTAGCATCCCTCATTCAGGGGAACTGCAAATAGGTCACAGAAAATTAGCTTCCCACCTTGTTTCTGGGAAGTATCTTATGATCAAACAGAGAATTCATTGCAGTTTCTTACCTCCAAGTAATACCTACTTTTTGACAGGTCATATAAATAGAGCAAAAAATACAAACAATCTCATAGGAAGAAACCAAGATGATTTAGCCTTTTGTGTGTAATACTTACAAAAGGTCCTGTACAAATGGAAATTTTTTTGTAGGGGTAGTAGGCAGCAGAAGAATGAAAGTATCACTTCATCTGACATGCCTGAGGCTTGGAGAGATGAGAATAGATCTCCTTGAAGCTGGAGTGTCCACTACATAAGAAAGTTAAATTCATCCCTCATTCCCAATTTTTAATTGTCATTTAAGTCTGCAAAGTGCTATAGATTAATTGATATCCCCAGCAACCAGAATCTATGTTGCAGATCACAAAACTTGAAACACTTGATTAACAACTTCAATGGCTAATTCTCTGTCATCCACGATAACTGGGATGCTGGGGAGGGCAGGAGTACAATGCCAAATCTAGGACAGTACAGTGCCTCCTGCCATGAGTGCTCACAAAAGCAGGTACGAGCTGTACTAGTCTGAGTGTGACGTTAGAGAATACCCCAATTTCTTCTCCACAGTGCAATTTGTTCTTTGTTCTCCCTCTGAACCCGTCCCTGGGTGTATTTCCCACCCAGTTCCCCTCTCAGGCTCTTCAGCACAATGCAGCATGCTGCTTTCCTTTTCCTTTGCCCCTGCCAGCCCTGCCTACCTCCTGCTCCCTGGCACCCTCCCTCCCTTTTCTTTGGGCTCCCCAGGGCACTGCTGTGGATATCAGGGGGGCACGGGCTCCTTCTGGCCTGCCCTGAAGTGCCTGGGCAGAAGCCAGCTCTGCTCAGGAAGCTTGGTGGCTGAATTGGTGCAGTGTGAGCCCAAACCATACTCCCTAGAATTACTCATAGTTTCCCTTCAGTCAGGTGCTAGTGCAATCTCACTCTTGTCTCTCAGACATCCTCCTTCTCCTTCATTAACTCCAGAAAGCCCTTGGGAACAAACCAAAGAATCGAGGGAAAAGGTGCATTTCTAGTCTGAAGGCAAAGACCTGGCACGGCAGGTCAGCAACTCCTTTCTCTGATCAACAGCTTGTCCATGTAGTGATCATCTCCTGGGGGTACAGGCTGCGCCTGCTCCCTGCCTGCACGGCTGGGAACTCTCTGTTCCAGGGCAGGGAATAACAGCATCGTTCACCTCTGTTGTTACCTTTATGTCTAAGTGAGCCACTCTGCAGTTGTGGAGGTACTGCAAGGCTTCCATTGTGTCTCGGATGTAGAACGCCACCTTTTCCTCCATAAGTTCATCGTGGTTCATCAGATAATCTAAGAGACGGCCGTCATCCATCCTACAAACAGAGCAAACCCTGCGCGTGAAACATCACGTGGCATCTCTAGGAACAGTTAATATTTGAAAACAAAATTGCAACGGAAACTTTGTGACCTAAAAAAGGGAGGAAAATAAAATGCCAGATCTGATGAGTATTTAATGATATCTCAAGATACTGCAGCCCATGGAAGTGGTAGAATGATTAATCCTCAATTGTTATCTCCAGTCCTTGACAAATTTAGCAACAGTCTTAAAGTAAACTCATTTGCTTAAGGGTGGATTCAATAGACAGGGACAATCCCTTTGGAAACAGAGCTTCTTAATTGTTTGGATTCATCTATTTATTTATAGAGCTGGTTACATAATGCAGAAAAAAATCCCTGACATTTTCAGCTGGTAATATTTTCTGTGGGAAAACTAACCCAGTAAAAGTTTTCCACCTAGTTTATTTATCTGTACAACCAAACAATCCAAATATACTTTGTCAGATACCATAACAAAGCATTTTGGGTTTCAGTTGCTGTTTCTCCTTAGGGTTCCTACACAGGTCCTTTCACCAAAAAGCATTAGAATGATGTAGGCTGCAATCTAGCTGAAACACTTTTACTCAAATGTAAAAAGTGGATAAAACTGCCCAAGTAAGTCTGATACTTTTCAATGGGACAAATTACCCAAGCTTCACCCAAGTAGAAAGCAGGGGTTTTTTGTCCCTCTGAATCTTGCTTACTGTAAAGAAAAGTCATTGGAAATTCTGCAGAAAATGGCTATTTCATTTGACATTACCATCAATAAAATCTTTGCCCTGCTGAACTCAGGGTGATCTTTATGCTTGGATTTAACAGGCTGTGAATCCTACCCAGACACTTGAATCCAAGCTGCGCGTACTTACAGTTCCAAAACTAAGATGTAAGAAGTAGGAGACTCATAGGTATCGTGGATAGTGATGTACTGAGGATGCTGTAAGTGTTGTAACAAAGCTGCTTCATGTGCTGCCTGCTCTTTCTTTTTCATTTTTTTACTAATGAATTTTACAGCAACATCTTTCCGGGTGGCTTTGTGGACACATTTCTTTACTATGGAGAATCGACCCCTGAAATTATAAAGAAAACAGAATAATGAAGTGGCCTCATGAATAAATCATGCCTAGTTTTTAGTGCAATAACAGAGTGATTTTCGAAGGGTTTTTTGATTCATCACATTAATATTTCACAAGGCATCAGATTTAACAAGTTGTTCATAACCTTTTCCAACAAAGGCCCTGCATCTCTTACCCTGGGGGTAGGGATTCTTTGAGGATTAGCAAACACTGAGACCAAACAGTGTCACTTTGCTTTGTGCAGCCATGCTGATATCCTCTAACAACCTCCCCTGGGTTCAATTTGCTGCCACTTTTACAGGTTCTATCTCCTTTTATTTTAGCTGTGGGTCTCCCTTCTCCAGCTGCTTTATTAAAGGGACCAAACTTTCTCAAACAGCTAAAAGAAATGCCTTGTTAAATAATCACTTACCTACCATTTTGTCTCACTTTTTCAGACACACAGGAAGAAATTAAGAAAAAAGCTGCCAGGAAAGCATTTAGGAAACTCATACAGACCATAGTACCATTCCTGAAAGTAAAACTACCCAGTGCAACCATGTGCTGAGCTCTTAGTAATACATCCCTGTTTTCTACAGAACCAGAGGGACTCCTGTCCTTTCAGCCCCAGAATTGTCTCTGACATCTGAGCTGAAGAAATAACTGCATTAACCTGAATTATTTGCATGCTCCTTATCTGTAATCTGTGGAGAGCACCAAGGGCTGACAACATGAGCAGCTCCTATTCAGGCTCTGTTCAACTCACCCTCCCAGCCAGCAAAGATAAGTCAGTCACATGCCCAAGTGTTTTGGAAAACTCAGTCTTTGAGATTAAGCTTATCCAGAACCAGTGAATTGTCATGACTTCAAAACAGGACCTCAAGTCAGAGATTACAGAGAAGATACCAACTGCCAGAGATTTGGCTGCCTAATTGCTCACCAGTTTGCCAAGATGCAATTCGCAAATCAGAATTTATCTTGAAAAACAGAATTTAGTCAATATTTTAATCAGTATCTGATATGCAACGCTCTTTGAAAGGAGCAGCAGTTTTCAAGCTAACTAGAAAAGTAACCTGGACTCCCCACCAAGGAAAAAGCTTCAAGCCATTGTTTGAGTGTTTCATTGCAGTGATAAGCAGGGTTAATATTACCTCCCAATCTCATGCAGCTCTGCATAGGCAAGGTCAAAGTTTTCCTTCCATGAAATAGTGGCACCATCAGCAGCAGAGTCTTTGAGAGAACAAAGAATATTCAAGAAGGTATAAAGTTAAAGACAGTTTGCTGAGGACTGTAAACAGCATATTTTAAAATTATGTGCGACTGCCTTATTAAGACAGGAAACATTATCACTCGGAGTCCAGTTTCGTACTGCACAGAAACAGCTCCAGTGTGCTGGACCACTAAATGCCAGAGCTCCCCAGAGGAAGGTGTGGATAAGGGGGACTCAAATCTGTCCTTGCAGTTTTGGGCTGAAAAGGGCCGCAGAGGCAGGGACTAGAGCTATGCTGTGTTTTGCTCCATCCAGCACTGGCTATCCAAGACAGCCACAGACCTCGTTACACACCAGGGCTGCTAAAACATGGGGAAAAGTGGGCTCTGCTCACAGCACCGTTGAGAGTGAGCTGTACCCCGAATTCCTGCAGCATAGAGCGCTTGGGAGTTGCCTCCATCACAGTGTTCCCATTCCAGCTGCAGTGCTCAAGGAGAGACATTTTGCAAGTGGAATTGCAGCCCCCAGCTGGGCTGCCCAGCAGAAGCTGCTGGTGCTGCTGGCATTGCTGGAAAGGCAGGATGGACACTAGCCAGGACATGGACCCTGTTGGGCAGAGATAAAGATAAGAAATAGTCTTGGGATGGAAAGCAGGCACCTGCTCAGAATCTGCAATAACCACTGTGGCAGAGGGAGGCTCTGAGCTTGGATGGAGGTGAAGACATGAAAATCCTTTCTGGGGGCAGGAGCTGGCTCTGAGCACATCCCAGGCTTTTTCTTGTATTCCTAGTTGGTCCAGGATCCCTGTTTTTATGAGGACCCATCAAAACAGACCATACAGAGCACAGGTGGACTCCAGTGTGCATCAGCCCCTCCCTGCAGCGCCCACTCACCGTACTCCGGGAGCCTCACGAATTCGGACGGGTCGCTGGGCAAGCTGATCCCCCAGGGGTTGCTGGCACTCACTCGGAACTGGTACTGGCAGCCTGGGGACAGGTCCTCAATGACCAGGTACGTGTCCAAAGTCGAGGCTACCGACTGCTGCCAGACCTGCGAGCCTGTCGGACAGAGGGAGAGAGGGGGAGCTGAGGGAAACACTCCCTGTGTGAGCTCAGGGCTGAGGCTTTCTCTGCCCAGCTTAGGTGGTACCCTGGGAGGGCAAAATCTACAGGGTTTTTAAGAGGCAACGTTACAGCAGACTGTTAAACCAGAAATGGATCCCAGGAAGCCATTACGTGTTGCAGCCACCTTTGCATCTGGCTAAATGAGAAAAGAAGGAAGTGCCCCTCAGGTGACTGATAATGATGGAAAAAGCTCAGCCCAGGGACAAGCTGATCTCTCCAGCACTGTAGCTGTGGCTGTGTGCTGCAAGCAATGTCTCAGGGCAGTGTGATAAGACAGAAGTGGAGGGATGATTTGATGACAGCTCTGCTATGAGAGAAAGAGTAGCAGAAATACTGCAAAACCCCCCAAAACCATGGGCAAGGGAGATGAAGCTGAGACAGGGTGTCAGTGCAACCCAAATGCTTTTGCAGATGAAGATGTGGTGGCTACAGTGAAAGCTGCAGGAGGTGAACCAGCTTTCTGAGGCTTAGCATGGACAGCTTGCAGATGAGCAGAACTGCAGCAAAGAAACGTGTGACTGTCATGTGTTTCTGCTCCTATCAGAAACAAACCCAGCCACTGCCTAACCTGTGGCAACCAAAGGAGCAATAGTTACTCATCTGTACAGGGTCACAGAACAGAAAAGGACCCCTGGAACACAGAGCCCTGTCACAGATGATGATTTCTTCAAGAATAAATAAAATTTTATCTTATTTTAGTAAGTTCAGGGCCTTTTACCTTTACGTTATTTACCATGACCCATTTATTTTGTGTGTCCTGTGGACAAATTCTGATTCCCAGGTCTCACAAAGTCATGGTTGGTTTTACAAGAGTCAGTTTTACCTTTGAAGTGGGAGGAATACTGAAAACTGCTGGGGTTTTTTTGCTGTTTGTTTTGGGGGTTGTTGTTAATAAAGGAGCTTTTACTCTTTTACAAAAATACCAGTCACACTGATGGCACAGTGAGGGCCAAGGGAGAATATTCACTACAAGAAGGAAATAATATGATGGAGTGATTGCAGAGTTAATAAAATGGGGTAGGATTTTTTGAAGGATGAAGGGGAAGAAACAGAGGCCATATACCTAAGGCAAGGTTTACTGTCCAGGGACCCTCAAACCTTTGCAGAAAGAATGCAAAAAGGGATGTGAATCATTTCAAATGCCCTTTTCAAGAACACATGACTGTGCATATTGGGAAAACAGTGCATTTAATATCTAGCTAGTTTTTCAGGGGAAAAGGATGGTTGGATTTAAGAACAAATGGATTTCAGAGCTGAGCTTGAAAAGCATGCAGGGATCTGCAACTTTATCCAGATCAAAAAAATAACGAGGCTGATTTGGTTTTGCATTTCTGGGAAGCACCCACCAGAAAGGATGGTGGTAGAATGCAAATGAGAAAAGGATGCCTTAGTGATGGATATGTTTTAGCTTAGCACACTTGTTGTAAGTGACCAGAGGAAACAGAAAGGTCTGTAATATATGAGAGGTTGGACTGGATGATAGAAGGGCTTCTTTCTGCCTTAGACTTTGTGATCTGTAAGCTACAATTAAGGGAACGCCAGTGGTGATAGGAATGCTTTTGGGACCTGTTGTGTCATAAAGGAAACTTACCTTGTTCTCACTCTCACAGCCAGCAAGCACAGCTCACACCACTTACCTTCTTCTCTGTACTCCACAGTGTAGCCTGAAATGGTGCAATTGCCTGTACTGGATGGGGGTAGCCAGCGTAGGATCACAGAGGTGCAGCTTCTCTCCTGAGCTATGGGGCGGTTTGGGGCAGCTGGCACACCTTGGGAAGAGGAAACAATACCAAGTCCAGCATCACATCAATAAGTGCTAGTGTTTTTTCTGAAGATCAGGTCTATCAGGTACAGCAGGTCACTATGGGGCAGCTGCACCTTGCAGAGGGGCTTCACTAAGCAGCAGGTGAGGGGTCAGTTACCATTGAATGCCCAAAAATGACACAAGCAAGGCATTCAGAATTCTTCTGCGTGTAGGGCGCTTTGTGTGCTTGGGAGCAGATTGACAAATGACCAGTAATCTTTCTGTGTTTTGCTTAGGGCTCCCTTCAGCACACGAGTAGTTAGTGCAGCCACTGACTTGCTTGGATAAATTGGGGAAATTGAATCTCTAGGGTGGTTTATGGGACCAAACAAATCAACTTTTAAATGCTCGTGACATTGCTGCATCTGTAACTCTCCAGTTAGACATTCATCTCTGGACCATTCCCTTCAGCACAGCTGGCACCTCTCATCTCTCTGCTAACAGATCCTCTCTCAGAGCTGGAGGCAATGAGCATCAGCTCGTTAGTCCATATTCATTACAGTTAGATGGGTCACTAATGACAGTGCTGAGAATTCAGGCTTAGAGACATGTCTCCAAGTTGAATCCCCGAAGAGGTTTCACCCAGGCCAAATCTTACTCTCATCTCCTCTGTCCCCTAAAGAGAAAGGAAGGCAGAAAATTGGTGTCACTAGATCCCAGTTCCTCCTACTCCAGGCAGATTCTAAAGCCCAGAGCTTCCTGCAGTCAGCTGGGGCATCATTCCCCTGGGGACTCAGCTGCCTGAGGGAGCTGAGCTTCCCCTGGCCGACCTTACTGAGCTCCTGGGAAGCAGCACTACAAGCAGGATGCAGGAGCTGAACCAGTGCCAGTGCATTTTCATTTCCCAGATGTGATGTTTACGGTCAGACATCTTAATCAAGCACAAGGAGCATGCAAAGCCTTCAGCCATCAGCGGGAGTTGTGGCTGAGGAATGGTTGTACGACTTTAACATCTCAATTCGCCTGGCACAGCTCCACATCTGGCTGCCTCTGCACGGGCTGTTCCTGTGTGCTCCCAGCCCCCACCAAGGGACCACACAGAGGACAAATCCCGTGTGTTAAGGTCAGATGTGCTACCTTGGACTTTGATAGTTGCAGAGGTTGATGCGGTTCCGTGTTCGTTGGTTGCCACACAGGTGTAGATGCCGCTGTCCTGAGGCATCAGGTTGCAGATCTTCAAGGTGAGCTCTCCCGAGTCACTGTGGATGCAGGAAGCCCCAGTTAAAAGCACTGCTTCACTTGCTAATGGTTTTTACATAGTTCCTGTCCTGCCCCATTGCGAACACATGTGCACACAAATCCTGGTAACTCATTGAAGGAACATCCCTCCAGGAATCTGGTGCCCAAATACAACCCCTCCATATGTCAGGATTTGGCTGTTAATGAAACCTTGGAGCAAACCTTTGGTCCAAATTGCCTGCCAGGCAAATCCTCATGTCTGTTGTGGCCTAGGAGGAGATGTGAAGGATCACTCAAGCAGCAAGCAGTCCAGGAGCTGAACATTGCCTGTGCCTGTCCAGAGCTGGATGCTTAGACTCGATACATCTGGAAAGATTTACCCATGCACATCTTTCCTGTCGTGGGAGATGGTGAGCTGCTGTGCTTCTGCAGTGAAGTCCAACACACACCAGACAAACTGGGCTTCCCACAGATGCAGGAAGCAGTCACACAGCACAGGGTGACATTTCCAGAGAGCTTCAGACCCCTGGAGCACGTGCCATTGATCTGACGCTGCTGCCAGGGCCCCAGTTGAAAGGCTGGACATCTCATAACAGCCAGGGATAAAGAGCACAGCACTGAGTTCGTGAGACACACTCAGTCTTTGGGCCAATCTGAGAAAATAAACAGCTCTGTGGAGTCTCATGAATTTATAGCAGGTCTGTTCATAGTCACTGCTGTTTGCACACTTCAGTCTCCAATATGCAGTTTGAGGGAGCTGGCCTGAATTAAAGGATTTTGCTTGTGTAACTGTTTTAGCTGTACTGGAGACTCAGCTTAGAGCCAACAATAAGTTCCCTTGATGGCAAAAGTAGGCTAGTTCTTGAATGCCTAATCTGTCGGGAACTGCAGAAGGACGTGGTTGCTGGGATAACTGCCTGGCCACTGGAGCTTTTGCTGGTCTGACTGTGCTGGTTTAAAACAGGACAGAAATATCCCTTCTCCCTGAAATCCAGACACTCATGCCAGCAAGATTTGTAAGAGCCACTGATCCACTGGGCCTCTGCTTGGCAGGCAGTGTCTTCCCTGGGAAGAGCATTTGAGTAACAAGACAATACAAGTGCTGATAGTGCACAGGGAGCCGACAGGCAGAGGACTGTGATGAAAACAAGAACCCTGCATGGAAATATCCTCCCATCCCAAGCCCAGCCAGAGGCTGAAGATAAGGCACTAGGAGATCTACTGAGAAATAGCTAAAGACAATTTTGGATGCTCTGGGGCAGCTGCACAAGCCAATGGTCTCTGAAGGAAGCTCTTGATCAGATGTAAGGGGGTTTTTTATTGAACATGTAAAATCCCTTTTCTCTTAGTGCTCTTTTTTCACTTTCAGTGACTTTGTACTCCCTGGATTCATTTCAACCTGAGCCAGAAGTGCTGAAAAGTTGAAATGAAAGATTGCCTCCTGGAGATTTCCACTGCAGTTTGGCCCCAATGGCTTATATAAGCTGCAGATGAGCATCCAGCAGCAGGCTGTTACCTGACCTGAATTCAACTCTAGATCTTTCTGAATCTTCCCAGTGCTTGTTGTAAAGATAGTTTTCCTCTCCGCTAGCCAAGCCAGGAACATAATGACAAGCATCTTTCTGTCCAAGCACAGCCAGATGTAGCCTTCCCAGGAGCACCTCTGGGCTTTTTTAGGAACAGCTGAGGAAAGTCTCAGGAAAACTGCAACCCCACCTCTGCCAATAAGATGAGAAAATGCCCAGTGATAGGAGTATTGCAAGCTGGTGAGGGCTTGCTCTGCTTGACTCCCAAAGGAGATCATGGCATCAAACTCAAGCAGAGAAGCCCCAGCAGAGGCAATAGTAGCCAAACTAATAGGCTATAAACATTCTGGCTTCTGACTTGCAGCTGGCTCGGGGAGTCAGTGCGAGCAAGCTCACGTCTGCCAGCAGCACTTTGTGGATATACCCCACATCAGCTTGGGAAACAAACACAGCTACCCCAGCCCCAAAGTCTGACCCTTTCCAGCCAATGTTTGCTGCACGGAGGTGCTGACATGCCATGCCAGACTGACTGACGGCATCCTAATGAATCTTGTAGCCAGGCTGGTGCCATATTTGAGGGTAACACAACCATCAGGAGCTTTGTTGAGATCCACAGGCAGGACCTTACCAGGATGACACCGTGTAAGTGGCCGTGCTGTTGTCGTTGTCAAGAATGTTTTGGTCTGGTCCTTTCCAGGTTATAGTTGGTTTGGGTCGCCCGCAGACTTTGCACTGCAGCATCACTGTGTCCCCAAGCAGGCAGGTGATGTCCACTAATGGCACAAGAAACTCTGGAGCCACTGTAAAAAAAACCACGGGGACACACACATGACACCTTCTTTTAATCTGCAGGTGAGGATGTCTAGAGTCATTCAAGGCTAGAGAATACATTATAGGATGAACTATGGGATCTGGGTCCCAAACAGCTGGGAGTCCTGGGATTATGTTATTCAAACTGCCCTCCAGTAAAAGCCAGCTGTCTACAGCTCAGAAAAGGAGGTGGAGGGGACTGTCCATCCCCCAGCCCTGTGCTCTGGCAGGTGGATGAGATTTTGAGAGGGCAGGCTTAGGGGATTCAGCCCAGCCTGTTGCCCCAGGCTGTCTGAGCCGAGCAGCCAGCAGGAAGCCTTCTTTCCCTGGGACTGAGCAGCAGAGAGCTGCCTTTGCTGCGAATGCTGGTAGGTGCAGAACATGCTGTGGCACCAGAGTAAATCACAACTGCAGCACAGCTGTCCTTAACTCACCTTCTTGGATGAAATTGGGGTTGATTATCTGAAAAATACAAAGAGATACAAGCATTTATTTCCTAGACAGTGACAAAGAGACATCTGTTTTCACAAGGCACAAAGGTGACTCTGACCAGAACTGCAGAAGCAATAAGCACCTTCTAACAACCAGCAGGTGCAGCAAGCTCTGGTGACAACACACCTGGGAAAGTAAATTAAAGCTACGGCTTCTTGAGCCCTGATAAAGGTACCAGGTACAACACCAAGGCTGAAGAGGGTGGCTGTGTTTTCTCTTTGCCTGGGTGATAATGATGAAGCCATTAATGCTTCTTCCCAGAGGTGGTTTGTGCACCCCCTGTGCCCGGCTCCAGACCCGTGTCACACAGCACCTGCAGTCACCACACACCTGGCCATGTCACCAGCACTGTGGCCACTAACCAGGCCTGAGGAAACATCTTTTAACTTGTGCTCAGCTTCAGGAGAAAAAAGGTAAAGCACTAAACCATAAATACTTCATTTTTCCCATTGTTGAGGATCAGTCCTGCAACAATTTTAAGTCTATTAACATGAGTAAAAATTCACTCATTTCACTGGACTGCTGGAAACTTTCCAGCTTGAAACTAGGTTTGGATAACTAGGAGTTATTTTATCTAACTAGTTAATTGATCATGTTAGCAAAGACTTGAAAAGCTACTGTTACTCTGTAGTGTCTATGTGCCAATGTAATCCTGGAAGCAAAGGTGGAAAAAGCAAAGACAATGCCACTAAGTTCTTACAGAATCGATCCTAACCACATTGTGGTGTACAATACTGTAGAGGTTTTAGCCTCATTAATTGTTTTAATAATCTCATAAGGCCTTGTTGTTCAAATTCCATCTAATAATTTCATATTAAAGCACCATAAATACCAATGTGGTTTATCTTGCCTTAAACATCTTTGTTACTATTTATTTCAGAGCTATTTTGGAAGATGCCAATGAAGCAGTGACCTAATTCATGGCCTGCCAAAGCTGATAGGAGGTTTTTGCAGAGGCTCAGAAACCAGGCCACAAAACAGAAGCAATAACCCTTCAAAATAAAGCAGATACATCTTCAAGATTTATATTTACATCTTGGCTTTATAAGTAGTTTTCCAAGGTCGATGGCTCAGGGTGCCATTCAAGGAGGCACTTGGGCACATTCAGGTTCATTTTGGTTTCACAGCCTTTCTTTACAGCCCCAGGCAAAGCTCTGGTACCAGCACTGAGACCTCAGCGTCTGCTTTGCCCTACCACCACAAAGCCCAGATGAGCCAGGCACAGCCTGGAAAGCCCAAAGTCCCTCTGAAGGGTGCAGCTGGGCACTGCCACCAGCACAGGGACCTGCCAGCCCAGGCACTCGGGGAGCAGCAGCTGCTGCTCCGCACGGTCCAGGACCCACACGCAGCCCCCTGGGCCCTGCAGACAGGAAGAAATGGTGGCACAGTGGGGTACTGGGTGGAAAACACCCTCTCTCCTGCCTGTGCATGTGAAAAAAAGGGAGATGGATCTTTGTGATTAAGTTGTATTTCACACACAACACAGCAAAGGAAGAAAAAGCTGTTCTGTGGATAACCACTGCTTGCCACTTTCACTCACAGACACCATCTACTTTTCAGCTGAGTAACCCCAGGCATCAGCTCATTTGCACATACATCTTCATTTTTGTGTTTGGCTTAACTGAAATATCCATTCTCCAAACCTCTCCCCTTCCTTCCCTGCAGCATGCTCTAAATTCCCTTATTATTCACTGATCTCCATCCCTGTAGGATTAGAGATCAGGAGAAAGAAACGCTCATTAACACTTTATATTAATTTTATAACTTTAAAGGATTCATTAGCAGAGGCAATTACAATGATGAATGTAGTGGATATCCCAATGAATAAATAATTCTACATTTCTAGTGACTTCCAAGGTACAATAATTTATAATAATTGCCTTACCAGTTTTTTTTTCATTGCCTAACCCTGGGAATAGCAGAAAGAAAATTATCACTGCTACATAATATTGGAAGAGCCTGTGGGTAAAATTTACATTTTCTTACCCAAAACTTCATCTGTTAATTCATCAAATGGTACCTAACAATACCTCCACAGCCACATCACAGCTTTAGCCTGCTGCAAGCTTTGAGAAAAATAAAAGTCTGTCTGCACAAGAACGTTTAAGTGATTTAATGCATCACCTTATTAGGGAATGAGATTTCTTCTGCTTTGAAGGAGGGTGTCAGATGAGGGGATGAGAAGGGCAGAAATGGGAAAGCAAAGGTTCACAGCCAGATCTGCACCCAGGGGCTGGCTTGGCTGGTTCACACATCTGCTCCCAGGCCCTGGCGTTCTGCTGCCTCTCTGGCCAGGTTTCTGGGCTATGGCTGGATGGCAGGAGATGGCAGCCTCCACAGAGTCCTCCTAGATTAGGTGTGAGGCCTTTGGAGACAATTTCTTCATTTGCCAAATAGGTTTTTAATCCCCAGGGGTGGAGAAGGGGAGCTCCAGAACGTGTCCTCACTACCCTCAGAGGATGGGAGCTCGTGCCCTGCTTCTCCACACAGCCTCCTGCTGGTGCCAGGCCTGCATCCCCTTAGGGGTACACTTGCCCATCATTGTGCAGCGGTTTGAATGAGGATCTCACAGCCCAGCCCTCAGCTGAGCACCCCTGGCCACAGTGGCCATGAGCAGGGGAAGGTGGCCCAGGGCCTCATGCTGACAAGGGGTCCCTGAAGAAATCCCAGCAAACACCTCCTGCACCAGTGGGGCTGCCAGTCTGGCTGTGAGAGGACAAACTCATGGGGATGGAACTACCCAACACATCTTCAGTGTCAGCCCACAGCATGCAAACACAAACCCTACGGGGATCAAACTCAGTTCGCAGTGCATGTAAGAAACACAGCCAGGCTCTTTTTCCTTGGAACATGATTTTAATTGAGATGAGGTAGATTTTGTTTGTATTGGATGAAATACCTGTTGCATGGCCCAGGGCAGGTGAAAATTTTTAAGGTCCCCTCTGTGGCCAGGAGAGTTTGTTTTCCATACAATGGTATATGAAAATGGAAATCCTACGCAAGGTAACACAAGGCAGAACATGAAACGGCCTCTACTCAACTGATGTGGGGTCTATCACTGACCAGGCAAAGCCAGGCAGCTGGAGGGAGGGGGGCGAGATAAAGGAATGGGAGGACAGGTCAGGGTTATTCAATAAAAAGCCAGAAATAGACCTTGCCTCTCCCTCTTCCAGGGCTGTTTCAGGGCTCAGACCAAGGCACCTAAGGCACACACTTGAATGCCTTTGGGGACCTGCAGGGATCTAAGTGACTTAGATCTAGGTCAATTAAATGTAACTCAACAGTCAGGCTTTAGAAAAGCAGCATGGGTGCTTCTCCAGAAATGCAGTATTTTGCAGTATTTTTCCTGGTTTGTGAAGCTCATGTTATAAAGACAGAAAGGCATCTGCAGCAGTAGCTGCAAAGCCCACTTGCAAAGAGACTCCAACCGCCCTGATTCTTAGCATAATCTTATCTTTCACTTGTGCACACAGGCTTTATCTGGTGGGGAGGGAGAAGCCATCCTGCCACGCCAATGGCCAGTCCCAAAACGCTCTGCAAGCACAGCTCGGCTGCCTGGGAGAGTTCTCACCTTGGCCAGGGTTTGTTTCTCCATTGCAGGGGTGTCCTTGCCATACCTACCCCACTTCCCTGCAGGGGTTACACCCAGCCCAGACACAGCAGTGCTCAGAAGGGCCCAGGGGATGTCCAGATTTTTTCAATGCCATGTTTCAATCCCATTTTAAGGGAACATATCAAAACCAGGAGTGAGATTATTTCTTTTTTCCCCAAAGCTTAAGAACAGGCTGCAAAACAAGCCCTCTGTAACAAGGTTGGTGCCTCACCTAAACAGCAGAGGGCATGTTTACTCCAAGACAAGCAGCTGAGCATTTTGTAAACATTTCATGGCACCTCTTGGTCACTGAGTTAAAATAAAATACTGACACATTTGCACGTGCTGGTAGCAGAGTCAGCAGCAGGTTCCTTGCTACCTCACTCAAAACCAAAAATTACAATTCTCTGAAAAAGATGAAATTCATTAATTGGAGAGAAATTAGGTGAACTCTAATTTTTAGGAAAATATCTATCACCCGTCTCTGATTAGGTCAACTTTACTTTGAGACTTTTGGGGTAACAGGCTCACAGTGTCACCAGCCTCCCCTCCCCCAAAAAAGAAACAAATTAACAAAAGAAATTTCTTGATAAAATGACCAGATAAGGATCCCACCACAGATGGATAGGTGCTACCAAAGGGAAAATATAACTTAAAATGGCATCTGATGAAGCACCCCATGGCATCAGCCTTTTGGCAGGGATGGGGGATGCTTTCTGGCATCAGCATGGATGGGCTTGGCTGCCTTTGGGACTGATGGGGAAGGCACAAGGGATGCTGTACAGCATCCATGCCGTGCAGAAGCCCTCTTGTCCTCCTCATGTTCTTGCTGCCTGGCCCTAATGGCTGGTGGCTTCCATGGCTGAGCCTGTGGGATGTCCCTGGCGCTGCGTTGTAGCACCCTACACCTTCCTGCAGATGAAGTGGGTCACTTCTGCTTTTCCAAAAGCTAATCCACCATGTCTGTGCTGCCATGTCACACCTGATGAGCCACCTTCCTGGTCTGTCTCAGCAATCCCTGGCCACTCAGGGCAGCAGGACAGCGGTGTTGCCCATGGAGGCTGCCCCAGGGAAACACAGGGAAGTTCTCAGGATTGTACTCGTTCACACTGTGATAACAGGCCAGGAAAGGCTTTCTTACAGTATTGTACAAGATTTTGCCAAGAGAGTGTTACAACTACTCTGGAGATGGACAACCTCAGGCAGGGGGTGAAGGCATTTGCCTAAAGCACTTGAGAATTCTTGGCCTGAGCTGAGCAGTGACTTGGAGCCAGTGCTGTGTCCACCAAACCATTACTTACTCAGCCACGTGGGCTGTGGGGGTCTAACACAGTATTCAGCCACAGTGGATGTTTCCTAGTGCTTATCTTGGTCTAAGTGTCTCTGAGTAGTTCTTGACATGCTAAAATGTCACGACTGAAAGGCAAAGATTAAGAAGCCCAATGTACGTACCTTGGCAACAGCTCAGCTCACTAATCTAACGATGGCACTTCCAGCGACTTGGCCTGCGCTTCACCTCTGCTTTGCACAGCTGAGGCACTGGAACAGACACCAGAGGCTCGGTGACAGACGTGTGTGGGCCAGCAGCACTTGTAACACTGCAGCTGGAGTCGTGCAAAACGCCTGGAGCCAGGTCAGAACCCTACACCTGAGGCCCACCCCGAAGCTGGGAGGAGCTGCTGCTGGATTTAGTGAGGTTTAGCTCAGTCACATCTTCTGACTGCTGGAAGAACATTCCCTTAGACAAGAGAGGCAGCCCAACGGGATCTGCACAGCTGCCTCGTGACCCCCTCAGCAATACTGCAACCCCATGAGATGTTACAACACAGAACTGTAGGACAATTAGTTGTGTCATCGTCCAGGACCCCAGACTTGGGCGTAGATGATATTTGCTGATTCACAAGGGCATACATCTTCCCAGAAGTGGAGTCGCCTGTCCCTGTGCAATTAACTACAGACATGTGGAAAGAGTCTCTGATCATCCTTAAGTGTAGGCTACTCCTATCACTCATGTGGCTACACATGGCCCTTAAGTGCCTGCTCCTACACTCACATACTTAATGGGTGAGTTCGTGCCTTCTGTTTTATGAAATTACAGCACAAAGCAGAAAACTAGGGAAAAAAAACAAACTTCATTTCCATCTTTATGCACTTTCATTACATATTAATAAACAAAGAGGAAAAAAACCAGTCACCAAGAGATGCTATTTCTGGTCAAAGCTTCAATGAATAGGAAATTCTTCAAAGCCTGTGTGAGCAAAAACCCAGTAGTGGAATTTTAGCTCTTTTAAACAGTCACCCAGAATTTCAGCTTCCTGCTCTCGCAATATATGTTTTCCACATTTCTTTCTGTCTTTGTGTCCCCTTGAAACAAAGGCAAAGTGCTTCCAGAAACCTGGAATCTACTGAAATGGAATCCACTGTGGTATTTCATAAACAGCAAACAAAGTGAGATCTGGAAGGCCACAGCAGCTGTGGGACTTCATGGGTACTATGACCAGCTTACTGACTTCTTGTGCAGCAAGTAGGGTGGAGATAAACTGCACCCACGTTTCCAGGTAATTAATTAATATGTCTGCATTGCATTTAGAGACTGTTCTCTCTGTTCCAGCACTGGGTGCACGTTCTCATGCACGAAGGGAGGAAGAGGGATGTCAGGGGTGACAGTCCTGTAAGAGAAGCCAGGTGACCTGCCCTGTTATTACCTGGCTGTAACGATGACTCCACCTTAATGACACAGGAAAGGCACCTCTGAGTGTTGCTGGCTGGGACAGCTCTGCTGCCAGCACTCCCAGCACCTATAAATCCCCTCACGAGCCTGGCCAGGTGTGAGGACAAGGTGTTCCCTCTCCTTGGGCAGTCAGTCATGTTGTCTCCAGCTGCCCTGGGAACTCATCAGTGGATGTTCCACACAGCAGGGAAAGCAAAACCAGGTGAGATGTGGATGTTCACTGCACACACAGGTTGGGCTGGAGGAGTAGCACAGCTGTTTAAGTTATCTAAGCCCAGCACATGAAGCCTAGGAGACTGATGAAGCCCTGAATCAGGCTCTGGTGCTGGAATTAGCTTGTTTTGCTTCTGATTTAATGAGAAAAGATTTTGGCCTCCCAGGCTGTAATATAGCCCATTTATTGTAACACGTTTGAAAAGGAGAATCAAAACACTCATAATGAAGGGAAAGGGAGAACAACCGTGGCTCCCAGTAGGTGAGTACCCCAGACCTTACAGACCAGACTTCCCCATGGCCTCTTCTAGGGCTTCACAAGCATTGTATGAGCCTGCCCATGCTCTGCTCCCTCCAGATTATTTTATTTAGTTTGTACTGGGTATCAGCAATCCCTTCCCCCCAGCATTTAGCCAGACCAACGAGATGATCACCCTCAATCCTGGCTGCAGATGTACTAAAACCAGCACAAAGCAAGGGCTGTGCTGCTCCATGCAGAGCAGTCTGACCTTAGTAAGTCACCCCCACAACTGTTCTCTTATTTTCTCTTCTTCTGCCATTTAAATTATTTGCTCAGCCCCAGAGAGTTTTGCCAGAAGCAAACTTGAGCTTTCCAAGCCACGAGGATCACTGTGGGTTCTGAAGACTGCAGTGCAGTGGCACTGTCACATCCAGTAAGTGACCTGGGAGATGCAGGATGGGACTCTCTGAGTGTAAATAGTCACACAGAAGGCACACAGTTACTCCCCCAATAGCAAATTGATTCCATAGCTAAGACTTCACATTGGCATCTTTTGGTTTAAATAGAAAGGTTTTTTTTCCTCCTGAACTTCAGAACAGTAGACTGTACCATGGTAAAAACCCAAATCAAGCCATCAAAAAGACAGAAATGCTGACAATGCAAGGACTCAGATACCTCCCACTGGAAATTCTAAACAATTTCTTTTTCCTCCTGTTGAACAAAGTCAAACCACAGAAATCCTCTGCTAAAGAACAGTGATTTTCACCCAGCTCTGCACAACCACCTTGTCTCAGCCACCTATTGCTCCATAGGGCAATTTTCAGTGAGTGAAAGCTTCCACAGACTCACATGTAATAGTGGGCACAGCCTTATAACAAATACATACACTTCCAGTTGTTACCTGCGACTGGCAAAACGCTCTTTGAAAATGTAAACACACTCCTGAGAATAATAATGCAGCTTTAGAGGCAAGGACCATTCAATCTCCAGGATGTCAGCCGGGTCAAAAGCTTTCCTTTAGCACACACCCCAACACAATTAAAAGTGAGCTTTCAGGCTAACAGCTTAGGTGGTGCACCTCAATACACTTCTCCCTCTTTTTATTTTCCCTTCAGGAGGAAGATCAGCTTTCTTTTGCAGGATGTTTATAGTGCAGCCTGGCTGACAGCATCCGGGAGATCTGCTAGGACACAGATATCTCTCTTCTCCAGTGACCTGTCCTGTCATCACCACAAAGTCACCTTCTCTCTGAACCACGTCCTTGCCTGTTTCAGCAGGAACCTCCTCCAGCCTTGGAACAATGTACTGAAATGTTTTATGTGGTCACTATAAACAGGGGAAAAAAAAAGGATCCTGCTAGGTCTTAATTGAGGAGAACCAGATACAAAACTCTTCATGATTTTAAGCTCTTTCAGGCTCTCTCGACAAGGCACTCCACTAGAACTGGTGGTTTCACACTGCATAAACAGAAGCACAATGTACCACAATTTGGGTCCACCTATCTGCATCAGCCTTGCCTGTGATACAGGTACATTCACACAAGTGGTTTTCCCATTCTCCTTCAGCACCTTGACAGAAATGCAATTCCCACTCTGGTAAGAGAAAAAGGAAACATTGTCTTTTCTGATTTTCGAGATAAAGGGCTGGCTGTGGTACAACAACATTTGCTCCGTGATTTACAACACAGGCCTGACTGGCAGCTCAAGTGCGTATTGCCAGGGCAAGGGCTGTTTTTAATATAGAAAGGTGCCACATTTATCAGCAGCTGACACACTTGCATTATTGTTGGAATGAGGTCCCAGGTGGGAAACAGAGACTGAGGGTGGCTATGTGAGCCTCCAGCTCAGCAGGAGCTTGTTACTGAGCTCCCTCCACTGCTCCCACTACAAAAGAAGCCCAGACTCCAGTTCAAGGCTTGGCAAAACCAGAAATGACACTTTTTGTGACTCACACTAAATTGGCACATGCGTCTGCAAGCAATACAGACCCACCAACTCCCCTTGCAGCACAGGTATTTCAAAACAGACACGTGTTCTTGAGAAAAAATAATCACAAGGATGATTGTCTCTACCTCCATGCTAGTATTGGGGTCAAGGTCATCACACTCTGACTCCTCTGAGCTGTTTGTCTCCTTGTTTGGCAGCATGAAGAGGAAGAAAGAGAACAAGAGATTAGAAAAGAGATTGGTTAGTCAGGGCAGAGCAGCACAGTTGTGAGCAGCATGGAAATGGGTAACAGTAGGGAAAATGCTCCTAAAACACAAAAAACAAACCGACAACAAAACAAGGGAAGCAAAGGCAAAGACATGCTTTTGCCAGAGAAGCAGCAGTGATTCTGCAGTTCGTTCAGGTAGTGAAAAAAAGGAGGAAGCGAGAGGAGGAAGAACTGTGCCACCATGCTGGAGCAGCCACTTCCCTCGGGCCCAGTCCTTCCTCGTCCAGAGGGTGCGAGGGCGCCGGGGATGCAGTGTCAGGGTTCCTCCCTTTGCACATGCCAGGGCTGTTGCACCAGGCTTGTAAGGCACAAAGCCTCTGCAAAGGAAAACACTTAATCATGGGCTCTCCTGGAGAGGGGTGGATCCAAAGGACATGCTCAAGTGCTTTCCTGAATCAAGGCTGGGCTTTGGTTGTGTCAAAATCACAAGTGTTTGCTTGCCTCTGTTGGGAGGGAAAGCCCCAGATTAGTCCTGAGCAGGCCTCATGGTCGGTTTATAGGGATGGATCCTCTGAGTTGGAGCACAGTAGTCAGGCACCCAGAGCAGAAGATGGAGCTTAACCCCACAGTTCTGAACCTTTTCCATACTGGGAGATCTCAGAGAAAGAGAGAGAGACGCAGACACACAGACACACACACGCACAGACACACACGAGACCTTCTCCTGGCAAGACAGTCAGCATCTCTGCCCCGTCTGATAACATGGAAAGAAAAAGGTCATTGAGACCATCTCCCTAGACCAAAAAGCTTAAGAATCCCCAGGTCAGGAGCCCCTTATCTTAACATCTGACGAAATACTGACCTACAGAAAACTCAGCAACTTGCAAGGCCATTGGTTCACCCAGTGGCTTTCTCATTGCTGCAGCTGCTCTGATGAAGCTGCAGACTGGGCTAGATCAGAGGTCAGTAAATCACCAGTGTCCCAATTTTACGTTATTTAACCATCTATATAGTTGGGTTTCTTAATGAAGATTACTTACTTGCATGTGGGATGCCAGGAAAAAGAAAACAAAAAACAAAGACTGCATTTTGTCTTGCATGCAAAAATCCTGCTAAAATGGATACTACAAAAAACGAACAAAAAAAAGATAACTGAAGTTGAAAAAAAGAAAAAAACAACAAAAAACCAAAACCCAAACTCAAAATTGCCGCCCCCTCCCTCTCTCAGGAGAGGATGCTACAGGGGGTGGAAAGGATGGGAAGCAGGAGAGCAGCACAGAGCTTTCAGATGGCCTTACTCACTTTAACAGAGACTTTGTTCCCCAGAATATCCTTGGATTTACGTGGCCCATTGGCTTCATTTTTGCCACTGCTCTCCTTTTCTGCCCGCTTTCTCATGCGCAGGGTATGCCATGAACATGACTTCCTGTTGTACCAAAAAACGCAGCAGTCAAATGGCAAATCATAGCAGGAAGAAAGGTTTTGGAAAGGGGAACCAGCATCCACATTTGCAATTACTGCAATTCCCTAGAAGGTGAAAGCCACGGGCAGGCAATCTGCCTGTCTCAATCTCAGCAATGAGAGCTGAAGTTAACCAAACCAAAGAGTTCTGCAAAGCAGATGTTGTGCCACACTTGCTGTTTAAATGCATGGAGCAGGAAAAAAATGTCCATGATGGAAGCACAGGCAACTAGAACTTGGTCATCTGGTTTCAGGGACTTTGTCTTGCATTGCCACAAATAGAAATTTATTTTAATTTTGCTACATTTAGAAGACCAGTTTGGTCCTCAGTCTTGTTGGTTAAAAGCAGTGTAACAAATATAGAGATGTAAGAATGGTCCTAATAGATTACTCAGTACAGCAAATTAAAAAAAGATTAAAAATTCAAGTTGTTGCTCAGAACACAAACAGCTCAATAATAGGAGCTGCATTATTAATTTTCCAAGAGATAAGTCATTTCCTAGAATGACAAGCTCTGCTGTGCCTCTCAAGATGAAGAATTTCCCATTTGACTTTGCCAATCCAGTTAAAGAGGATATCAGTCAGCACATGGGTTTTGGCTAGCATCACAGCAGGCACCATTTCCAGTAAATTTTTCACCCCTTATTACTGCTCCTATGACCTTATTCTTGGAAAAAAATAATAAAAGACCAATGTCACCCTTTGTAAGAGCAATGCTGTGTTGACAAGAGAATTGCGGATCAAAGCAGACATAAGAAATTAAGAAAAAACCAAAACAGTTCTTGATATGGATTTCATTTGGTTTAAATAGTGAAGAGTGGACAGGTTGGGGGGGAATTTGGGGAGGGGTATGTTGTCCAAAGCATAAAGCTCTCAAAACAGCAGTGTGATGAGCTGGGATCCAGGTTCAAAGCATCTGCCCACCTTTAAGTCATGCAAATTTGATTTGCATGTTTAAGCCCAATGTTTGGCACATGTCACGTCTACAGTACCTTGACACATTTTACAAAGGAAGTTGTATGAAATCCAGGGATCACCTGTGATGCCAATAAAACGCAGTATGTTAGCAAGGCAGGACCCAAAGGATGCCCCACACAGCCGACGCTCCCCCATGAACACTGCGTCTGACTCCTAAGCGCTTCCTGCTTTCACCTCAGCACCTGATGGGAGCTGTACAACAGCTCAGTTAAAGAACAAGCAAACGCTGCTGCTGCTGCCACGGGACTGAACTGGGTCACGACAACTGTGTTTGCAGCCAGGATTAGAGTCTGTACTAACTCAGCCTGCACGGGCAGTCGTGTCTGAGCACAGGGAGCACCAGAGCGCCCTGCACGGCTCAAACAGGCACTGAGTGCTGACTGGTGTTTGGGTGTTTCTGGAGAAGGTCCAGAGGAGAAGTGCAGCACAGGGGAAGTTATCCAACGCTTCAAGACTGTTACGTTTTCCTTTAGGATATGTAAGAGTCAAGAACATGGCTGATGGGACTCCCTGACCTATTGGTGAATAATTCATGGTGCCAACACTGCTGGATCGACCATATATTTTGTGTACAGTATTTGTCACAGAAGAAACAGTTTTATTATCTAAACTAATTAGTCACTGTGATCTGGCAGGCCAGATAGGGTTGAAGATAACACAGCTCCAGGTTGTTTTTTACTCATAGGACTCCTATTATTCAAGTATCTTTTTATTTTCAGGGTTGTTTTAACTGTTTGAGTCTGAAAACATTGTTTAGGACTTTAAATCTCACTGCAGTGAGAAACAGAGAAGTGCAATTCACACGTCTTTCAATTTTGTTACACCTTCCTGGCCACAATTTATCCACCTACAGAATTTGATGCAGAATTTTACTGTACAGCTGCCATGAAATCAGTCTTCACCAGGAGTCTGGTACCGTGGATGATTCTAAGGGCATGTGGTTGCATATTGTGGCTAGAGAGGAACCCGGGAATGGCCGTGGAAGATGTGCAAGAGATGTGCCAAGCAATTCCTTTGGCTTAACATGCAATTCCAGGTAGCATTCATTACTGACTGACAGGTAAAGTCACCATTTCTCTTAACTGAAACAGCAGCAGAGATCAAGTTATTATTTTTAGTGAATCTGTCACAAAATCTTTCCTTGTGTTCAATTCTGCACCTCGAGGTATTTGTGTAAGGTAACACAATTTGTAGCATACATCATGCATTACCATCTAGTCATTTTAGATGTTAAAAGAAATCAACAGGTATTACTGAAAAGAGGGTTGTACCTTCTGTATTTAATACCAAAAAACCACTTTCTTGCATTAGTCATTTCAGACTGACAAATTTCTAAAAATCAGAAAAGAAAAATATATATCCACACATTTGTTAAATAAGCAACAAAATATTATAAACAAAATTAAAACAAAATAAAACAAAATCAAACAAAACAAAAAAAAAGGGTCAAACTAATTCTTTTACCTCATTAAAACATGCTCATGGTGAAAATTTATTTTACATATTTAAAATAGTACATTTAAAATTAGTTACATTACAGGTACAATGATGAACATTGCGACTATCCATTATATTGCACAACCTGACTTCATCAATATGAGTTTGTTTCTTTTTTTTTTTAAATAGTGCAAAATACTTTATACAGGAATGTACTTGGATGGGGGTCTTGCAAACCAAAAAATATATTACAAAAGTTACTGCAAACAGAAAAAAAACCCCAAAACAAATGAAAAAAAAAAAAAGATACAAGCTGTACAAGGAAATTGCCATAGACAATAAAATCTCTCCTCCTTGAGAAGCGAACCTCAGTCCAACACAGAGCCTGGATTTTTGTGGGTTTTTTTGTTTATCTAGATGCTGTTATAACCAATATATAGATTAGTAACTGAATACAACATAAATATAAGTCCAGTCCAAGCAGGTCCATGTTGGTGTAAAATGGTGTCACGTAAAGCATATCTTTAACCGTCTATGGTTTTATTTCTCTCCAAAGTATAAACAAAATCCCACAAAATGAAAATAAGCAAAACCCGAGCTATCCACCATGGCTGCCCGACGCTGCGGATTGACCACTCAGCTTGTTCCAATGGCACTGTAGATAAAAATCAGCAGGATTTCCCTACCATTTGGGTTTGTTTATTTTTTATTTATTTATTTTATTTTCCTCAAAAAATCCACATAGTGCTCCCAGCGAAGCCAATATGGCACTTACTTGATGCTTCCATCGCTATTATCTGTAGTGGATTTAGGGAGGGGAGCCAAGATACTGCCAGGGATCCATCCTTCAGCGGCCGGAGAGTGGTCGTTTGCAGGCTGGTACACCAGGAACATGTTCTGCTGGTTGATAGCAAGGATCTGAACCACCTCTCCTTGATTCACACAGATCTCATCCTCCTTCAGTGCATAGTAATCTTTAATCACCACCATGGAAGAGGTCCCATTGCACCCTCCCAAATCAGTCTGAAACGGACACAACACAAACCGGTGAGCGGCCGGCGCGCAGGAACCTGCCCTTTCCGGCAGCGATCCCACTACTCCATGTCCAGCCTAACCAGACCAGGGAAAAAGACACAAAACACTTGGAAGTTCACATTGGCAGAACAGGATTTTAAGGATCTGAAAGGTGGCAGTAACCTAACACGAACCAGTCTCCTATTTCACATCACACTTCAAAGCTGCTAACAACCGTGCCCCTGGGTGTTCTCATCTGCGGGGTGTTACAAAGGGTCTGTGCTGAGCCAAATGGGGAGAAAGACCAACGACGCTGAGTGAATACTCACAGTTAAGTATTGGTCATATTGAAAGTGGCTTTGGTCAACCTCAGTCAGCAGCAGGGTCCAGACACGGTTGGTGGCCGCTGACCCTTTGGTGGTTTGTGTGCAGCACACACGTACCCAAATTATAAGCTTACCTGGCACCCTGCGAGCTCTTATGTGGGAAAAGGTCTAAACTCTTCCCTACCATAGACTTTTTCAGGAATGGGTGGTTAATGGATACTAGAGAAGCCTGAATATTGCTTCTGCCAGTACTGCAAATGGATATCTAGTTCACCAGATCTGCCAGCACAGTGCCCTGAAAAACATCGGGATCAGTGCTCCACGGTCAGGCTCTGTCTCTGTTTCTCAGATGAAGTGCCATCCATGGGGATGCCAGGGCTTTTGCATGAGCTGTTTAATCCCAAATCACACGTTACCCCATTGCTTCAGTATGTTGATTCCTGTTGACCTGGTTAGCTGCTAATCAAAGCTAACATCGTGGATCACCTGTGGTGTGAGAAATGGGCTGTGAGATCATGTTTTATCAGATGAGCTCAGTACCTTGCTTTGTTCATACTTGTCTCCGGGCTGTGAGTGCTCATACCCTGTGCTGCCGTTGGAGGTAGATATCTTCAGGGGTGGGAGAGATGGGTTACGGCTTGTAGCCTTCAGAGGCTTGTCAGACCCTACTGGAATAGAAGAATGGGGCCTGGTGTTGGGCTGAGGGACCCTGCCGGCCTGGGGCCGCAGCACCGCCGAGCTGCTCTCCTTGCGCTGGTACTCGATGGGCGACTGCAGCGCTGCAAGAGAGGACAAGAGTCAGCCACGGGCTCCCAGCAGCCTTGCCAGGGGCTGCAGAGGTGTTCAAAAGGGTGGGATGGCTCAAACGGAACGGACTCGTACGCTGCAAACCCAACAGGAACAGGAGACGCCGCCCATGGACGCACACGGCGCGTTCATGGCTAGACAGGACACAAGCGTGTCACACTGTGCTGTGCATGAACTGAACGCAGCATTTCGTGCTGATGTGAAGAACAGCTTCTCTAACCTACACAGCGAGCAGGCTAAAATGTTTGCCATTTAAAGCATACGTAATTGCTTTCATTTTCTTTGAAATCGCACAAATTAATCACATCCTGCAGTCAAAATAAATGAAAGCCTGACTAAGAGGCACAGCACATTTACAGTGAATTTTGCTGACATCAGAAAACACAGGCCAAGACCTCTAAATCTCATTTGCATATTCCCAAGAAAGCGTGACCACTAAATACTCTCCAGATGAGATGCACTGCAACGTGGCTCTCAGTGTGCTTTCTACATTAACTTTGGTTCAAGGAAACTGCTGGAACTGGCCAGCAAGTGAGGAAGTATAGATGGCACCAAGACATTAATCCCAGCAGTCCAAACCTCTCCAGAAAACACCCAACCCGCAACACTAAACAGTTTCATTATCGCAAAAAAACCATCTGCTTGAGAGAGTCCCAGAGAGAGCTTGCACTGGGAAAAGGAAGGATAAAAAAATCCAGATCATAAAGAAATAAATAATTTGTTGTGTTTGGAGGAGAAGGGATCAGGGCTGGGACTCCCAGTGAGCAGATTTGCTGGGCTCAGGCTGCCAGCCCCACACCTATGGGCTTGGTTTTTCGCATGTCATGTGGCTTTAACAGATGATTTATGGTCAGTTAATACTGTGTACACGCACCAGACTAAACCTACTGGAATGCAGAGAGACTGGTCTAGCAAGAAGCAGACAGAGGACATAATGTCACAGCATCAGCCCCACCAGGGAACCACAACAGAAGGAATGTCTTTCCCAACAAGATGAAAAGGAAAGAAAAACAGAAAAGCTCAGCACCACACAGCACACTCTAGCATTCCCCTTCCAGAGAAAGGCAGGACAACTCAAGAAACCACTTCATACTAAAGAACAAATGACTTAAAAAAAAAAAAATCAAGGAGGATACCACATAATCATTTTCTACAAAAGGACACAGACATAGGTCTGTAGCAATCTGGAAGGTTACTTGTCTCTAAAACCTGACCCTTGTCACAAAAGCAGGTCATATTTACGCCACAGTGACTGCCAGTTTCACTTGCTTACCTCAGCTGCAGCTGGAAATGGTTTGGTCCTGCTGCAGACCAGCCACAGAGGGCAAGGAAAGCTGGGGAGAACTTTTGACAATGATTTTGACAGTGACATTTTTCTATTGTGTACAGTAGATTAGGCTGCAAGGTCTTTAGCAGTAAGATCTGAATGGATACTTATCAATCTAGCTTGAAACAATCCACCGTACTCAGTGCTTTTAAAGGGTATTTAGTTGAGTGTCCATTTCTGACTACTAATTCCACCATGAACTATCACAGTGATGCCTGGCTTCCAGCCTCCTGCTAAACATCTGTCAGTATTCTTAGAAACTTCTGGCAAAAGTCAGTATCAATCTACTTGCATGTTTTCTCCCTCTCTCTCTAAAATTCCCCCCCACAAAACATGATTAAAAAAAGGGACAGATGAATGGCATTTTCCCTATGAAACATGTCCAGCAGGGACATATTTTCTTTACAGCTTGCTTCTTAAAGAACAGTCACAACAGCCCATCATTTGATGCACAGCCTGTTTCTCAAGCTGAGCAGCTTTTAAGTTTCCAAGAAAAAATACGAAAAACTTGAATATTACAGTTTTACATTAATGAAGTTTGGATTCAAATCCCATGCTTTGTACATCGCCCCAACTCTTTAGGACTTCCCTGGTGAAGAGAGAAAAATCAAGAGACAGCTTGGGCAAGCACTCATGGGGAATATTTTGTTATTAAGTTTATGCAGCATTGGCTCGGTGTGGATTTAATATGATTTTAAGGACAGAAAACATCTGCTTTAATGAAATGGAAAGCTAAAGAACATATTTAAAGATTAGTCAGCCTCAATAAGATTACATTCTAAAAGCCACTTAAAATGTTCTGGACTGGACAGGCTCTACTGGATACAGTACAATTTTCTTGGATTTTATTTATAGTTTTAAGGTAAATCCTTAAGCTTGTGTTTTAATATAAATCTATTTTAACTTTTGCTTTAGAGATAGTGATGATTATGTTCCTAACCCATCAAATTGCTCGCTGGCCTCATAGAAGATAGGCTGAATAGGGACTATGAAGATGCCTCAGTAGAAGAAGAGGCTCACAGGGCAGTAAGTCCTGTGAAGATAAGAGGGAATACTTAAAAAATAAAACAAACAAGCAAGAAAGATACGGAAGGGACACAAAACCCCTGCATTAGTGCCTGTGGACCTCTCACAAGGCTTTTAAAAAAAAGGTCTGTGGCTAACTGTTAGTGGAACTTATTTTTATTCCAATAATTCCTCAGTCAAAGCCAACTGCACTGCCATAAACCCATCAGTGATGGTACCAGCTGGTCAAACTGGAGAACTTAGACTCTTCATCTCGCCAATGTATATAAGGAATCATTTTACAATGGTTGTATGAGGCCATTTCTATTCCAGGTCATGAAAACCCAATACCAAGTTGTGGCATCATGAGTGAAATATACTTCCCTTCTCAGCTCAGCCATAGATTCTGAACTGTCACAAACAACTTTTGCATGTAACCCCTTCCCACTTAACTTCTGACAAGTAAAATTAAGCTGAATTAAAAATTTTAAAACCTCCACATTCAAGAAAAGGGAACCTTTGTTCTGATGTGAACTGAAAGAGCCTCTTCCCATTTTGCAACAAAAAATCCACAAAACCAAATAACAAAACCCACCCAAAAAACCGAAACAAAAAACCAACATATTGTGCCAAGCCAAAACATCTGTATTCAAGCAAATACGTGTTATTATTGAACATGTATTAAGCTATTAAATATAGAACTCTAATTTAAGCTCCATATAATAAGGTGGTTTGAAACGAATAGTGCAAAGCAAGCTTGGAGGCATCCAAAGCAACTTTGTTGCTCCCAAACAAACAAAAGAGATACTATTTTTAGATTCTTTCCTAGTCCTGTTCCCTCCTCTTACCCTCATCCACTCGTGAGCAAGAACAAGCTAAAATTGTTAACTGAATTTGATTTCCCTGTATTTTCAAATTACACACTTTTGTTGATTGTGTGTGTATGTCTGGTTTTTGAGAGGTTTTTTTTGAAACATAGCTTTAATTTGAAATATTATTTCAGACCACCTCAAATCTATTTCTAAAGCAAAGCTGATACTTTGGAAAGGCCCCTGTTCATGCACAGCTCCCATGGTTCCCATGAGAAACAAGCCCTTGCCCTTGTTTCCTTGCCCTTTCCTTTGGTTTTTTTTTTAATTGAAAGCTGCTGCTGCCCTGCAGAGCTGGGTCCTGTAGGGGGTTGCACAGTGAGGTAGTCTTCATCCCACCTCACATCCTCAGCTGGCAGCACAGAGTGATGTCTAACAGGAGGTTTCTGGGGATAAACCTTGCTCTGAGCACATGGGAGATGCTGTGTAGATACAGTGGCAACCCAGCTTCATCATGATCTTGCGATGGCATCAGATTTAAAATCTCACTGTACAATGGAAAGCACCAGGTGACAGAGCCCTGCAAACCCCAGTACAAAAGTACCAACAAAAGCACCACCCAGGAGGGACCTGAGGGACATGAACTCAACTGACAGATGCAGAAGTGGCTCAGGCATTTTCTCGCAGAGGAAACAAAGACATAAAGATTCTAAATCCCATTTAGCGTCGCAGTTTGGGAAACAGAACAAAGATCACGTACGTACCATTTAGGAAATCTCTTTGTGTGTCCAGGACCTGGTTGATGTCCTGTACCCAAGCTTGTTGAATTTCTGGATTAGCTGCCTGCAAAATGACTCTCTCTGATGTTTCCCGGCTCATTAGAGCGAACTTGCAGGGATCATTGTCCACATTTTCTTCAATGATAAGGTAGTTCATCTGAAACAAGCCAAGGTAACCATGTTACAGGGAGCATGAGTTAACATTACACAAGAATCCAAACTGTTGTGAAACGTTCCTGAAAATAACTGAGTCCAAGAACAAACTGTTAGACTGTAATCAGAAGAATTTGTCTCATCTAGATTTACCCAGATAAATCTAAATCTTAAATATGATGCTTAATAAAGCTCTGACAGATGTACCAGACATCCACCCGCCTTGTCTCGAATTACAACTTCTATTTTAAGGTAACACAGACCTGACTGGTGTGCTTAAAATTTACTGTAACCCATAAATAGAGCAAGAATGTTCCTATTAATATGTTAATAAAGTCTATCATTCCTCCAATTTAAGTAAGTGTTTGTATTTCTTGTCCTCTGATAAGAAAGTCTCAGTCATTAGCGCATTTTAAAAATGTAATGGACTGTGCACAGAGATATAATGAAAAAAAGAGAGCAATTCTCTGGTGATGCTCCAACAGATCTTTATTTCTAGCAGATTAGAGTCATCTGTGTGCAATCACTTCACTTGACTGTAGTCACAGATACTCTTTCTGGAAATCACATGGATGGCAATTTTGGCTGCTGTCCTGCCCTCGTGAGGCTTCTGTTCTAAGTGTACTCCTAACTTTAGTTTTTCCTGAGATCCTGAGGGTAGTAAACAAGAATGGGTTGGCATAGCCTCCCAAAAAAAAAAAAAGAGAGGGATTGTCTTCATGTCAAAAGCAGACAGCTCTGAAGACTAAGGCAGCAATGTCCCCTAGAAGTCCATCTCCAATTGCTCTGAGTATCTGTCAAGCTATGGAGAGATCCACTCCACACCAGAATACTGTCCAGCACTCAAACTGCAAGATGGAATTAGCCTCTTCCTTCGCTTCTGGCGGTCCCTGTGAAGTTACAGTGACATGCATGAACTCCTCTGACATGAGGACAAGGAAAGGGACACATATTGGGCCTGGACAGTGCTCTTCCTCCTGATCTGAGCTCATTTTCCTCTGGCTGATAGCCAAACCAATCCTGGTATGACTTCAGGTAAAAGATGGGTAGGCCAGAGTCCCCTAACCTCCTATTTGTGTCTCAGCATTCATCAAGGCTTCCACTTAGGTATTTCAAGAGCCAGAAAGGTGTCCAACTGAGAAGTACCCAAGAAGGGACGTGCCATTTCTCAACACTAAGGATCTTACTGTGTAAAAAAGGGTTCTTTGCTAATGCAGGACAAGATGCTGAAGCTTCTGTCACAGTTTGAGTGCGACAGACCTTGAAGAACAATGTTTGGGAGTCTCATCTCACTGACAGACCAGAAGAGCTGCATTTGAAGTCATATGCAGTTTTTACTCTGTGGCTGTGACAGAGGAAAGAAATGGGATCTGTGGTGCTGGCTCAGGTGGAGGCCCCTCTAGGAGGTGAGGATGCTCAGAGCCCAGGGAGGCAGGGAATGGTCCTGCGCCACTGAGAGCCACAGCTCTTCTCTGTGGGAAACAGATGCAAAAGCAGCCTGAAGCTGAAGTGGGGGATGGGAGGGAGGGTGTGAGAGCTGCCAGCACACAAAATCCATGCTGAGGTGGGGCAGACACACATGGAGCCACGGGGGATCCCACACTTGCTGTAGACACTCAACTGGAGAATGAGTTGTTTGCCAGGTGGAAGAAAAGGGGCTGGAAAATTATCACATGAAAATTTTAAAGTCAGGCAGTGGGAACAGCATTCCTCTCATAGGCTGTTTAACTAGAAAAGCAACTCATACCCTTGAGGCAAGCTAATTTTATTGACATTAGGAAAGATTTATTTTTCTCTCTTTATCTACAATATACAATTCAGGAATTGTTTCCTGCAGATAAAAGCCTCATTGTTATATATACAATAAACTGAAGTAAAAATGATTCATACTATTTCCATCTCCAATTTTAATAATGATTTAAAACAGCAAAAAGATAAAATCAAAGCTTATCATCTAAATCAAGATGATTGTTTATTTGTACACTTTAGGTTTTCCCTTTATAGCATATTATTTGGTCGGAAACTATAAAATACACCGACCTGCAAATGGATATAGGCTTTTCAGTAAATGCTGCTGTTTCCATCAGCCAAGAAGATGACCTCATTTCAGTAAACATGCTGTTTACCATGAATTTGTTTAGTTATATATGTTAATATGCCCTATTTCAGCTGATAGTGTTCTCTTCTATTTCATATTAATGCACCATTTAAAATTTAGAGCAAACACAATGCATTCTCCCGTGTCTCTTAACCTGTATCTTTGAAAGGGAAATAAATGCCAGGCTGGTTTCTCAGCTTTGAATGACCCAGAAATTCAAATGAATCAGTGATTTTGCTCTTTCTGCAGGTACAGCAAAGGCTGCTCTACCAGGAGATGTGCAGCACTCACTCACCTTCACTTACCATTTCACAGGTTCACTTTGCATTTGCTAAACAAACAAAGGAGTATTTCCCCTGGTTACTTTCAGTTTCTACTTTTAGCCCTAGCCCCATAATCTGGACAGATTATCTAAAACCAAAATTAATTTCTCAAAACTCTCTTTATAGTTTAGTTGGTTTTATAATTTGTCACAGCTGTATTTTTACAATTATGTGTGGTTTTATTTATCTTTGAACCATTCTTGCAACATCTCTATTTGTACTAAGAGCCCTCACCCGAATTAGAGAGAGTAGTTCCAGTAATACCACATAAAGGCTTAGTATTGACTTATATTTTGGCCCAAAATGACTGTTTTGGATACTGTACCTTCATCTACCTTTTGTGATCATGCTTAAAAGCAACTATTGTAAACTTCCTTTGACTACTGCAGGTTTTGTAGCAATATTTGCTGATTCAGAGCTGTGAAAGACAGAGGACCTGCCCTGGCTGTCTTCCTTGTAAAAATTACCCAGTGCATTTAGACACCCAGCCGTTTTTATTTAGAGATGGTCTTAAAGAGCTTCTGCTCCATTGAAAGGTAAATGCAAATGTTTTCTGCACACTGCTGTCCCCCTGTGACAGGAGGAACCTTACATGACCATCAAACAGAGAATATGCTTCTCCCTCTGCATTTCTTACCTTTATGCTTTTCTTGAACATGTAGCCTGGCGTTAGAGATCCTTTTCTAAGGAGTTCACTGAAGATAACTATTTGCTCAAAGAGAAACACCCTGCGCTCCTTGGGTCGGGACTGAACCCCGGAATCCTGCTCTGTCACGTAGAAGGTGTCCTGCTGCAGCAGCTTGCCTTGAGCTGTCAGTTTGCCCTGAGGAGCACAAGGCACTAACATTACAAACCTTGACCCACCGTGATCCCACAAGGTGATACGCTCTATTTCATGCAGTCCAAGTTTTCCAGGCAGCCCTGCATTCATGTGAGACATATCCCCTCTAAGTTAGCAAAGCGGCAACCCTGTAAATTGTGACCTCAGCTGAAGACAAGTAACGTAGGTTTTCCTTGCTCTCATTGCCACTGATGGTGTATATAAAATCAAAAGCAAGAGGTCTTAAGCAGACTGTTCTGTATACTTCATTTCAAATCCTGTTTCCATTATGCATTTTGTTACTGTAGTGCTCCAGTCAAGAGCTCTCCACCATGCCCTAAGCCAGCAGCCACTGACACAACACCTCTGAAGGTGCAAAAGCCAGAACCTACCTGTTCACAGTGCATAAGACAGTAAGACAAATCTTTATTCATTTTGGAGATAAGACCTCTCACCAAAGCCTACACTGGCTTAGTTACAAGCCACAAGCTGTAACCTGTGGGGTTATAACTCACAAGTCCCCTCCTGGATGTTGCTAAACTTGGCAGGAGCTGTTAATGTGTTAATGCCAGGTGACCTTACTAATGGGCAGAGCAGGCTGTTCATCACTTATTTTGCTCTGGTAATAGATATAACAACTCTCATTAAAGCTTGCAGAAGCTTTTACAGACCTCACATTTTGAGGAAACAATAGATAGACTGCCACAAGTTTAGAGTGAGAGGTGTGTCACCCCCCACCTCTGACACCTCATCAAAGCATGCAGCTCAGCACTACAGAACAAGCACTAAATAAGCAGCTTGGGTAGATTGTAGAGACAACCATAGAAAGATAAAGTGATTTTGCTTGCCTAGTTATTATTATAAGAAGAACGCAAATGCATACCTCAAAGCCTTGGAGGCGACCCAGGTTCATCATGTCATTGCAACGTTTTGGTACAAGGCACATTAATTCAACTGCTTTCTGTTGAGGAAAAGGGATGTTGGATTATTACAAGACAATCAGAGGGTTCCTGAGAGCAGTGTCAAATACTGGAGTTCAATAGCACGATTGCTGCAGTGACTCATGGCTAGACCCTCATGAATAGATGTCTAAAAGAGGATGGTGCAGGACTAAAATGCAGGACTGCGCCATCATCTTTTAATTCTGATTTAAGCAAAGAGAAATACCACATTTAGAATACCAGCAGGATCTTCAACTACTGTCATATATTGTGAAAAGAATACTGGGTTTTCATTCCTCCTCATACAAAGTCCCATTAGCCCTATTGTCCAGGGCACAAAAATGTACCTCTATCTCGGAGCACTCCAGACCAGCTTTTTCACTGTACCTCAGGAAGTCCTGGAGAAAGCAGAAAGGTTTGCATTAAGGCACTTCAGAAAAGAGAGAACAAAAGGCACCAGTTTGAAAAGGAAAAAGCATATTCAGCATGCGATTTTCTGAGAAGAAACTTGCTAATATTAATAAATTCATCTTCAGAGACTGCTGAATGTCATAACCACTTTAGAGATATGGAAAAGGGGTGTGGATGGTTGTCGAAAAGATCATAGAAAAAAAGACAAAGCTGGGGTTAGTCCTTGGGAATGCTTACTTGGTCCCTGTCTTAAACCACAAGACCACACACACACACACACACACACACACACACACACAAAGAGTTTTCTTTTCCTTTTGACATTTTGGGGAACACGCTGCTGTGCCTTCGCTAGTGTGCAATTCCCAAGCCTGGGCCGATGGCAGCCTGCTGGGGTATAGCTCAAAAAAGAGGAGAAACCAGCACAGAGCCCCAGTGCTGCTGGAGATTACAGGGTGGGGTCAGACATGCCTGATTTTAGATATTGGCTTCAGACCCCTTGGGATGAATTTTCAAGAGTGCTGAGTAATTGTCATTATGGATAAGTCAGCATAAACCAGAGCGGTCAGGCTCCTTGGGAAAAAAATAGTGGTGAGCTCCCCAAATTTTAAGCCAACATAATATTCTGAAAGTAAGTTTCTTCAGCTAATTTGAAGACAGATATCCAGAAATGGAGGCTACAGCATTTACTAGAAGCATGCCATTCAGCACCAAAGACAGACTTTAACAATATACTTCTGTATCTTTGTTCCAATTTTAAAAAAACCAAGAGCTTGCTCTGAAACTTCAGAGGAAGAAAATTCCTATTTGAAGTGTACCCTTCTATAAAAAAATTCCAAAAGAAAATTGAAAAAAAAATAAAATCGGTTTACTATCTAAATTACAAACCACTCACATGGATGTGGCCTCCCGCTCTCTGGACATTTTCTACGGGCCTCTGTCACTGTATGCCCAGAGAGCAGGTCCCTCTTTCTTCTTCAATTTGATGAATTTATTCCTCAGTTAAGTCTAAGGCTGATTTAAAATAACAGCATCTATCACAACATGCAGACTGCAGTTTAATGCAAACTGTATCTTTTCACTCACCTTGAGAAGAAGCTGGTATTTAGTTATTCTTTGAATAGGTTTAATCAGAAAGTCACTGATGGTCAGCCGTTGGCTTATTTCCTGCTGAACCTCCTAAAAATGGGGATTAAAAAAAATTGCAAACAATCACAGACAGACAACATGATAAAATGTCTCAGCAGAGACTTATTTCCACAGAAAGTTGGTCTGTTCTGAATCTTTTGTTTGCAAGAGGGAATTTCTGAGGATTTAAAAATCTGGCATATCCTCTTTAGGCAAGGCCTGGGTAAAAGTCGTGACTGAGCTGAAGGCATTGGAGAGCACAGGATCCCTCCTGCTCCGAGCTGACCGAGCAGCCCTGCAGGGTCTGAGGGTCACTCTGTCCACTGCAGCAGGGATTAGCTCACAAGTGAGCCCTGCAGAACAGGCCTCCTGCCCTGGGGTGAAAGGAAACATCTTTCCCTTGTTAAACAAGCTTCTTTTGCTTTACTATCAAAATGTGTCTGGTCCCAAAGACTTCTTGAAACAGACGAAGTTACTGGGGATTTATGAGAGGCACCACCCAGCTCCAACAGCTTTCACCTCCCCTGTTGCTTGTACGTTACTGATTTAAAAGTCTTATTTGGGACAGAAATGAGTGCATTTGTGGTACTCTGAGGGCCACACACAGTTAGCAGTGAATTAAATATCTGTTAGAAATGAACAATATGAGAATTTGAAAGCAATTAAACAATAACACTTTCTCTGTACGGCAGAGACCTCAGCAGCACGTGCGGTATCAAAATCTTCAGGAGTTTGTTTTAGGCAAACCCCAGAGGTTACAGAACAGTCTCCTTGACCTGGACTCACAGCTGTGAGCAGCAGTATTGTATAATGAGCCGTGCTTACCTCAAAGTACGTTTCATACTCAGCCACTATATACTCAGACCGGGGCTTGTTTTGGCAATACACCACATACATGTGCAATCGCCGCTCCTGCGAAGGCAAGAGGCACAGCAGCCACGTGAGATATTGGCCACCCTTCTGTTATTAAGAGGTGGCAGAAAGTTGCTAAGATGTTCTGCTTGGTCCTACTTATTTTTGGTTTAACCAAAGATTTAGTTCTCTAAAGCAGGAAAGAAAATCGGTAACTGGTTCTGTTCTCCACAGCTGCGCTTAGGCAAGGGGAGCTTTCTGGGTTGTGGCCAGTGAGAGATGTTATACCCACACTGACAGGACTGAAATTTCCTCTAGAGTTATACTCTGGCTAACATCACATGAACATGTAAATTGTAGCACCTGCCATAATTGTATTTTGGCAGATGTCCTTGGCCACATCAATTCTGCCCCCCGAGTAAGTTGTCTGCAAGAAGACAATGATTAATGCTTTAGTGCAATCCAGCTGCCCACTGAAAATGGGTAACTATAGGGATACTTTATATTTAAATTCAGTTTAGACATGTCAAAGTATCGAGTTGATACAAACAGGTGTTTTTGAAAAGGAGCCACCACACCCCAAAAGACAACTGCATTAGATACAGGAAACAAAATAAAACTTACATGCTTAATAAAAAGCTGTGCTAAACGGTCAGGTTCTTGAAGACATTTTTCCAGTTCAGCCAGGAAAAAGCTGAAAGAAAGGATATTAACCCTTCAGAATACTTCTTTAGATCATCCCAGCAGCAAACTAGTCATCCTTCAGATACAAAAGTGGCATTTTAGCTCCACTATTCAATAATAAATGAAAAGGTAAGCTTGGCTTCAGCCCTTAATGGTGGGATTTCTAAATTGTTAGATGAGAGCTGTGAAATGTAGAGGTCTTGTCTTGCAAACTGTCTGCTCTTCTTTACTAAGACAGTGGTTTCAATTTTCAAAAAGTGCTGATCACTATCTAATTGCTTTAGAGTTGCTTTCCTTCACTCTCAAAGCAAAATCCTTCCATATACCAAAATGCTTGTGAAAACTCAATTTGTGAAAACTCAGTTTATGAAAACTCCAGCTTTACCATGAGTTCTCAGCTGCACGAGCAGATTTGGAGTTCTGGTCAATGTGAAAGAGATTATATGTTTCCACCTGAATAAACAAATCAACATGTTTTGCTGGTGGAGTTACAGTATGTTCTGTTTGTCACTGTTTTTAGTATCATATTAAATCATAATATGTTATTAATGATAGTCAAGTAATCCATAAACACCATCCCTATCTTGACTTGCAGCTTCAGGGAGGTCATTCATTCCAGCTGAAATGCCCTTATCAAGAATATACTGGGATGCCTAAAAGTGAGGTGAAAACTTGAGAAACACTGCTAGATTTTTCTGTCTGGTAGGCAAATCCCAAAAATCTCCCTGTCCATGATACTCCTCTTTTACACTTCTGGATTTCAGTCTCAAATGCCTCCATGGATTTGCTACAGTAGCCAGATTTTGTGAGAGAACACGTTTGCAATGGTCAGGTCCGAAGAAATCCCAGAACCTCAAAAAGCGATGCAAATTGGACAGATGTCCCAGTTAAAAATCTCCACTGCTACCATTAGATACAGCTGCTTCCATAACCCAATCCTCTATAAATGCCACATTGATCTGCATTTAAACAGACTTTCTGACCCAGATATACAGAACTAAAAATAGGGAATCTTTCCATTTGTGTTACAGAAAACTCCTATCCTCACACTTAATCAAGGAATGGCACTGGTAAAAACACTCAATTTTCTCTTATCGACATAGGGTGAAGCTTTCTCTGCCATTTTTTAGTTTGTGCTCACAAAGTCATCTGCCAGAACATAAGAACAGGCCCAGGCCATGAGATAAGCACCTGGGGGACACATGACAGCAAGGATACTCTGCTTCCTGGGTGAGGGAAATGTCCAGAGCTGAAAGGAGATCCAGCCCAATGTCCATTGCTCGAATTTTAGTTAATTGGAGCTGCAGAATATTTCTGAGTGGCAGAGTTGAAATGATGACCATATTGTCCATAAGCAAGACATTGTTCACAAAGTTACAGGGGAAATGGCCCAGGGTTTGTGTTTCCAGCAGCTTTTCAAAATCTACTTGTATGAGTAAGGACTGGAGTTCCTAATTCAGAGCCTAAAGCATCAACTCGGCCAAAGCATGCCAGGGCTTTCAAGCAAGAAGGATCTTGAAGGAATTTGCCTTTTATCACCTCTCTATCCAAATACCACTGGTATGGTCAGCGTTAGTGATCCAGTCAGCTGCATGTGAAGATGTTGCTGAGAACCACGAGACACAGGAAGGAAACCACGACTTTCCAGCACTGCTACTGCCCATCAGCAGGATACATGGAGGCTACAGCTGTGACCCAAGAAACTCAACTATGGCAGACCCAGCAGCTTTGCTGAAGATCCAGTGAATACCCCACAAGCAGCAACTCTCTGAGAGTGATGCAGGGAATGCTTATGAGCTCAGGAGCTGTGGATGGACCACAGTGGGGCCCAGCAAGAGGCATCACTGGGAGGTACCACTGTGGTCCATCCACAGCTCCTGAGCTCATAAGCATTCCCTGCATCACTCTCAGAGATGCAAAATGTTTTCTGGGCTCCCCAGCAAGAGTGGCAGAGCCACCAGCAGCACAGAGCTGACACAGGGCAGCCCCCTGGGTGCAGCATCCCTGCCACACTGACCAGCACTGCTGGCACCGTGTTTGAGCCAGCATAAAGCTGTACCTGTGATCACAGACAGCATAAAAAACACCCTCCCATGAAGCCAGGCAGTGCAAAGTTATCCCATGTCAAAGTTCTTTTTTCACTGGGAAAAATGATTTCAGGTAAGCACAAAGCCTTCCATCATGCAGTTGTGCTGGTTCTGGCTGGATAAACAAAGCCCTGCATCAGGATTTAGGGTATTGAGAAACTGTGGCTAAAAGCACATGAATCAGAACATCTTCTCAGGATTCAAGGTAGCCAGGATTTGTTATTAAGCAGCACTTACAAACCAACAGAGACAATCTAAAGAGAGGCAGCATCCTTTGGAAGCTCAGCCCTGAATGACCCGATGATGTTTAATTAAAAGCAGCTTAGACATACAGACACCATATAGCCCAACCCTCTATGGACATGTGGTTAGAAAGGTGTCTAAAGAGAAACTAAACCAAAAACTTACTCTTTGTGCCAGTCATAGATCTGGTGAATATTGCCAAATACAATCTTGTCTTTCCCTTTCATATCTTCAGAAACTCCTTTTTCTTCCATCCTCTTCATGAAGCCCTTTAGGATTAAGGATCAGTGGTCAGCAAAGGGTTCATTTAAAGGGGAAGCACAAATACATTTTTGTTTTTTAAAGAAGCAAAAGTTTAATGTCAAGATATTTTACATTGAAAATGCTTAAAATATCTTTTGAACAATTTAAAACCAGAAACACAAGTAGATACTTTAAATTACACAGCTTGCTGAAAAGAAAACTTTAAAGGATTTGTTTAGAATACCTGCAATACTTATACAAACCATTATTAGATGTAATTGAAATGACAAGTGCAATTGTAAGATAAAAGTTAAACAAAGTAGTTTGTCAAGCTCTTGGCTTTTCTGGTAAGAGGAAGAAATCAGACTCTGCACAGAGTTCTTCCATTCATCACCATGAGTACCTTGTGGGAGCACAAAGCCAAGCAGTAAGTTTAGAGTCACAGGAATAGGATTTCTCACACCTCCTGAGAGTTTCTTTGTAAGCCTTTGGAGCACAACAGCCCTGTCAGGTTTGCCAGTGGTGCATGATGTAAACAGAACATAACACAAAGGTTTTCAAGTTTGGAGGCTGTTGAAAATCACTGTTAGATAGGCTGGTAATTCTCCCTGGACTAGTGAATGCCACTAGTGAATCACATGCCTCCAGCTCTGAGTCCTTGCTGGGAAAAAAATGGAACCCTGCACTGAGTTGGATCTGACAGGTGATCCCTAGGGATCAGCCAGATCTTTACAAGTTGAAACTTAAAAAAAAAAGACTGTTTTTTAATGCAAAAAAAGGACTGCTTTTTAACGTAAAAAACCCCCAAACTCTCTTTTATCTCAGGCTTTTTTGCAAAACAATAATCCACGGGCCACACGTGCACCTCAGCACAGCTCCAGGCCCAGCTTCTGGAAAGGTACTCAGACATAGGACATAAGTCCAGGTGCAAATTCAAGTAAAGTATGTGTTACCATTACCCAATATGATGGGAAGAAAATAATGAAATAAGGGGTAGGATCGTAAGTTATTCTTCACCAATGCCTCCAAGGCTGCATTACAGCAAAAAGAGTTTGTCACCAGCAGGGTAGCCAAGAAAAACCTTTGCACACTGGAGTTGAACCTAAAATACAACATTTGCTAGATGGAAACAAAAATAGTTTCCAGAGGCATTTCTTCTTGTTTCTGTCAACATGAGAAGGGGACCATGGAAGCAGACTGCAAAATAAAGCAGTTTGTTTCTTATGCTGTATTTTTTGCTGTTGTCACTTGTCAGCATGGTGCTTTTTAGAGGGAAAACATTTTGCATAGCAGGGTTTGCTTCAGCTCACCTCCACAACAGTTCCCAAGTCTTTGACGTAGTCTTTTTCAGTCTGCACCAGCTCATTTAAGACAAACCTAAATTAAAACAGAACACACAAGTATTTGACCATATTCCTTGACGTTACCATTTGCTCCTTTACCACATATGACCTCACCACAAAACCCCATCATCATCCAGATCACGATTCACCCTTCATTCAGAGCTCAGTGGAATGTAAAAGACAAAAATGTCGCATTTCAGGTCAGAGTAATTTCAAATCTCTTAACCACTCTTTCCTGCTATCCCTCTTCCCCCCCAAATCCCACGGTGGTGCAAGAGCAGCAGCACAAACAGCTGCCTGTACCTTGAACTACCCCTCCCTGATCTCCTCTCCCCATCCCCTACGCAGCCCCCCTGAGAACAATGGAGACGTATCCTGACCCATTTTGCAGCAAGCAGGAGAGGATTTCTTGCCCCAGTCTGTCTGGCTTTGCCCAGGATTCATCAATGAAGTTTCGATTTGGAAGTTTCAAACACTTGGAAAACAAATCCCCTCTCCCATCATAACTAAGAGCTTAATCTTTCGGAGTAGGTAATCTGTGTGTGGGTGTCGAATGTTTCACCTCTGATTTCAGAGCTAATAACCCCGGGTAGGGGAGTCATCTAATGAAGGCCTGATGCATGCAAACAACAGCAAGCTAAAAAAAAGCCCCTCCTTCGTAAGTCTAAGTGACTAATCACATACTGCTCTTTTGAGGACAATTTCAAAAAGTTACAGCTTGCTGCAGACAGTTTGTCTCTCAATTACGCCAATACATAGATTTGGCACATGACAAATAAAACTCCATCTGTCCTCAAGTTTGCTACAGCAGTAACAAGGCTAACAAGATAGAGGAGTGCTTTCATGTCTGGTATTTCTCTGTCCACATCAATCACCAGACTGACCCACTTGAAGTGATAGGGCTGAGGGAAAACAGTGCTAAGATAAAGTTCAGTTTAAAATACCTGGAGGGAGAGAAACCAACCAGACTGGTGTTGCAAGGAGAGACTTAGTTATGAGAGGCTACTGAGAAAATCAATCCTGCTCCTGCTGCGCTCGCAACGTGTCCCTTCCTCAGACAAAGCAGAGGCAATACTTTGGCCATGTGGCAGAAAAAAGTCAAACAGCTTCTTGTTGGTTTGAGAGTGAAATCCAGCCCCCTTGGCAGCAGGAAGGGCTGGCAGCAGCCACACCAGATGCTCGTGCTCTCTGGAGCGCTCTGCCAAGTTGTGCCTGGGCAGCAAACACACGCGGGGCAAGAGGCAAGAGGCTGCCCTTTCCCGGCAGGCAGCGTGTGGCCTGAGCGGGCGTGTGCTGCACAGCCCCTCGGGCTGCCTGAGCCCTGCGCCCTTGGGACAGGCTCCACAGTCCCCTCTGCCCGGAGAGGAAGGCTGGGAGGGCACCTTCCAGCTGGCAGCACCTCTGTTTGCGTTGCTCCCCACAAGCACAGAGAGCTGCAGAGGGAATGGGGGAACCTCTCCCACCTACAAGGTTACTGCAGGGATCCGCCTGGCCGAGTTCTGCTCTAAGAACGAAGCAGCAGGTACTTGTAGTACACAGCGCTGCAGGACATGCAGGCAGGTGTGTGTTTATTAAAAATCAGTGCAGCAACCAGATTTCTGGTGAACAGACAAAACCTGCCAATTTACACCTCTACTAAGATTCAGGGTCTGCACCTCCACTGCTTACCTTAAACTCAGCACCAGGGTTCCCTCTGCTCCCCTCTTCCTACCAAGCAGGAAAATCAACCTTGACCATCTCTACTCATTCTCTGAAGCCTACCTGACACAGCACCTTAGAGGTACTCCCAAATTTAAGGTTTCTAAGATGCATGTAGGCAAAAATTCAAGTTCACTCATCTCCTTCTCTGATAACAGGGAGCAAGGGCAGGGAGTTGCTTGCAAAGTGCCCTGGTCACCAGCAGGTATTGACTACACATCTGCATTTAAACTGGCATGAACAGGAGCAAGGTTAGAGCCTCCTCACTTCTGATAAAGTCTGAATATCTGGGTATCTTGGAACCTTTGTATCAGACCTATACTGAACAATGACACTCAATGAGACTACTGTCTTACTGCTCACAGAAATGCAGCGATCAAGCCTGATGGAATAAGGAGTTTCCTAACACCAGGGCTAACTGCTGGCATGCATGTGCTGCCAGGAACACACGACACTGCTGCCCATGCCAGCACAAGGGTTCAGCTGCTGTGTTTTGGGGATTGAAGGGTCACAGCTCGAACTGGGAGATCAGCTGCCTCACATGACTATGGAATTAAACCCAGCAAGCTGCAGAGACACAGAACACAGACACAAAGGAGCTGGAGGGGAGACAGATGTCTAGTGCTGAAAGCCACTAGCAGGTGCTCCTAAACATCCTGGTATTTAGGAATTCTGGCAGCTACTAATTGCACGTAATAGGCTGCCAGTCCCCTGCCAGAAGCGTTCTTGTAGCCGTGCTTACAGTGGCAGAGGTCTCTGCACTAAAACTGCAACCTGCAGTTAGCTGCCAGTCATGTAATTAATGAATTGCTACCGGAGGAACTCCAGATCCTGCAATACTGAGGAGCTTTCAGGAGGAGACAGTCGTGGGCAGAGATGTTCCCTGTGGGAAGGCTGACAGCTGCCTTGTAGAAAACTTCTCCCCTTCCGAAACACATCCAGGAGTGTCATGTCCTTGTCTGCTGCTGGGAGTTGCTCCAGTCCCTCACTATATCCCTCCTCTGGTTTCCTACAACAAACTGCAGGAGCAAATGATGGCTTTCACAGACCTGTGACACTGCTCCTACTTCCTCTTCTACTCTTAACCACTTCCTTGTTCTCCCCTGACTTGGCATCTTTCCCAAAGGGGGTGCTCTTCTTCCTCCTCTCACCTTACCACACTCCCATGAGAGCTGTATGGAATGTTACTTTTGCCCTTAATCTACCATTTGGTTAGATTGTTGCAGTTACTGTAAGAGGTGGTACAAAGAAAACAGCTACCTCTGCTTTCTTTCCTATAATTCTTGATTCTGTTGCTCCAATTCTCTGTGTTCTTCAGCTGAACACGCATTTAAGAAATGCTTTAATCATTACAGGCTTTGAAGGAATAAGCATTATTTTTAAATTTAATGGACTGTATGGCTAATTTTAAAAAACAACTTTCATGAGTTGTCACCACTTCTTTTTTCTCCCATTACCATGGACATGAGGGTTTCTGAAATAGAACTTTCTCTTCAGTGGCATGATTCCACCACAGATGCATCTGAATCCTGTCCCTTCCTTTGCTAACAATGCGGGCAAAAAATATATCTTTCAAAAAATCCTACAGGGATTCTCTGTTCTTTTTCTCAAAGGCGGCTAATAAGGTCAACCACATATGCCCCCTCTGAGAGCTGATTTCACCTCTGGCAATGCAGTAATTACCAAGGCAAACATCTCAGTAATACCTGTTGAGCTCTTCAGAGGCTTTTACAGCAATGGATATTTGCTACTTGGTGTAAAAGCTGTACATTTTAGAGTGATGATGTACTTCCTGCATGTGGAAGTGCTTTTATGAAGTGTTTTTACATGTTAAGAAAAACCAGAAGCAAGCAGAACACAGTTTTACTCTCAGTTCCACACTCGCTCACTGACTGCCAAGTATTCCTGGAGTGCTGCTGTGTGTCCTCCTTGGAACGAACCAATAATACAACTTACATCCTGCCTCTCATCGCTTTGGCTTTTTGTTCCTCTTCAAGGTTTCGGGGGGGAGTTGAAGGCGCCATTCCTTCATTTAAGCAGCCAGTGGCATCTTTTAAGCCTCCTCGGTAAGATCCTCCTTCAAGGGTCTAAAAAAACCCCAAAGAACAATAGAATAAACATTTTCCTTGAACTGCAGCACCAGTATTCAAGTCAGTTCTGCAACCACCACTACAGAGTGCTCAGAAATACTCTCCTGCAGGACTTCACAAAACACAACCAAACTAGTTTTAGGTTGATGTAGGACCCCACAAAAAAAGCCTTAAAGCAGAGTTGGCATCCTCTTGTTTGAAGGTGGAAAAAGATGTTCCAGTAGATCTGAGAAAAGAAAACTCTTGCAAATTATTTCAAATCAACCTGGAAATATCCTGATGTCTCAATCAGGACCATTGTTAGGCTACATGTTGTTAAAAGTTCCTCTGCCAAAAGCTGAATGGGGGATTCTTGTAGTAAAATAAAACACAAAAAGAAATAGATGGACACATAGTAACATTGCACAATAATTAAAGTTTGCCCCAAATCCCTTGAAAGTAGTTGTAATACTCTAATAGACTGCATGTGGGGGAGAGAAAATAAAATATTATCAAAAAAATATGTCTAACTGGATTAATGAAATACTTTTCAGTTTGTTAGTCTCTCAGTGGAATAAAACTATTTTAAGTGAATTTTCTGGGAATAGCCTTCGTGGTTTCCCATGCCACAAAGAGCTCCTTTACCACTCATGCCTTATCAAGCACCCTATGAACGCTGACTCTCTTCCTGTACCAACATTCAAACCGAGAAAATACCGAAACCTTCTGAAATGATTCACTAGATAAAGATGCTTGCTCAGAGTTGCAGTAATTTAATGATCACTGTGGGGATTTAAAAATTTTTTTTACTCTCTTCATCATTCCAGTAGATGTAAGGAACTGAAACTTCGTAGGGTCATCATATCCCTGCTTTTTAATTATGTTAAACTTGTTCAGAGAAAGCATTTAGCTAATTTTAGAGGTCCTGGGACATGTCGAAAAATGTTTAGCTTTGATATTAACATTTTTGAACTGCTCAGGGAAAACTTAAAAGAAGCCGAGATATGAAACAGGATTTACTCCCTGTCCAGCAGACATGGGATCAGACAGGGAGAGTGCACAATACGGAAATTTTTGAACGAATTAATCCCAGAGCATTTTTATTGCTTATTCCACTCCCTGCAAGAAAGAGCTGACAAGTCAGATTAAAAGTGACACATGAATCTTTGTAAAATTAAAGCACAGCCGTGGTACTTCAAGCAGTTCTACTCTTTAGAGGGTCTTTTCATCGAAACCAGAACACCAAACAAATTCACGTTGGGTAGTAAAACTCCTGTGCCTCAGAACAAGCTTTAAAACAAAACAAACAAAACATCCCACTGTGTAAAACATTTGAATACCAACAAGACCCCAGAAAGTGTACAGTACAGTAGCTCACGCTCTGCAAAGCCCACTCCAGAAGTGACTTTTGACTACGCAGCGCAGAGCCTACGTGAGATGTAGGCTTCATCTCGCAGAGGAGCAAAATACTGGGCACTACTGAGAAGCAGAGCACACGGGGTTAACAAAAGCGGAGCAGATGCAGGTAGAAAGCAAGGAAACCAGAACAGGAGGTAGCATTTAAAGCCCTTCCTTAGAGTCACATCGGGCCTACTGTGTACACAGTTTTCACAACACTAAACTTACCAGCTTAGTTTTGACCAACTTTTCTATTGCACTGACAAGATCCGCAGCAGTTGGGACATCGGAGGAGCTCTGTCGAGCAGCTAGCAAAGAAGAGGACTGCAAGACACCAGGCGGCAAAGGAAAAGCAAGTTAGCAGGATGAGAAGGGAGTAGGAAACCAAGCGGTCAGTGAAGAAGCTTCCGAGACAGGAGAAGGAACGCGGAAGGGGGGCTGGAGGGTTAGAGGGACACATGCAGGTCAGCTGAGCGAGTGCTGTCGTGTCAGACAAGCATGGAATTGCCATCCACTTCTGGCTGCACATCTCCCTGCAGCACTTCCAAGGCTGGAACCAGGGAACAGTGTCAAAGAACTGAAGTTCATTTACAAACAAGTTACAGTACTCTTAAAGTTGGTTCCTCCTACTAAGGCTGTCTACGGTCTTATAGGCTCCAGAAAATTGATTTTCTTGTTTCAGATGTAAGAAATTACCCCCTCCCCCATACATGCATATTTAATAAATGCAGTTAAGCACAAAGTACACACAGAGTTACAGGCAACAAGGCAAGGAGGCAGGGGGGAACAAATCACCCCCATCCTTTCTCCACAGATCAGCTGCAACTCCGAATGAACTCAGATGACACCTCCCACTCATGCAATTTCAGTCATCTAAAATGTGTAACTCTTCTGTCCCCTCTCTGCAACAGTGGAGACAAAACACCCCTACACAGCTCATCTCTCCTGGGTACCTCGCACAGGAGGGCAGAAAAACTCAGTTTTAGTTTAAGGTTTTTGCTCTACAAGGGCATATCACCCCTTGACTGTTGTCCTAACCTCAGTCTGAACACCCAAACCCACTTGATAGCTATGGGAATTGGGATTTATTAGCTCACCTCTATATACATTTCCTCTGAAGGCAATACAAGCACTGACTAAAACTATAAGCCCTTGGACAACCTCCTTTTGTTTTCAGGCTCACACAGACTAAAGCATGGCTAAATTTTTATAAATTATGAAAAAGTTTATTCATCTCTCAGCTGCTTAATGAAAGACTTGTGGAGGGCAGCTATTTCAGTGAAGTCACTGTGCAGGTGCCAATGAACACGCATCTGAGATTAAACAGTGCTGGGGAGGGGGATGTGGAAATGTGATGGCAGGAATTAGGCAGCTGGCCACCTCTTTCAGCAGCCCATTGGGGAGGTTGCTCCTGTTGAGTGACACATCCCCAGGAGAAGAAAAAAAAGGCAAAGGAGATTAATCCTAACCAGGAGCCTCGTGACAGAACAGCAACATGAACACACTGCTACTCATCAACTTGTCTTTCACCAATAATACATCTAATCAACAGTTCTAATTACAACAACAACAAAAACTACAGGTAATCAGGCTGGTAATTGAGGAATTAGGCTGGTAATGCAGGAATCTCATACTAATGTAAAAGCTCAGCCTGCCTGATTCACCTGCAATGCAGACAGACCTGTTCAGGAAAAAAAAAAGACCAAGTAAGAACTTTGAAGAGATATTGGACAAATACATCGATGATAACTGCCAAACATAACCATACTAGCAGGAGGAGACCAATGTTTGGAGGAACTAAACAGCTGTTGCTCTCACTTATTTTAACTGAAATTGCTCAATGTTTCTGAAAAGTAAATAACTGCAAGATTTTGAAGGAAGCATGAAAACATTTGCTGCTGACAAGAACTCCGGGGTTAAATAAAACTACTGTGATTGACAGGAGTCTGGTTTGAGTGGGGCAAATTGAAATACGCTATTTCTATTTCTCAGGAAGCAAATTATGAATTTCTAATATGAAGAGACCTTGCAATTTGTCTTCATGAGAGCCTCCAGGAGCGGTGAGGCACAATTACTGCTGCTTGGCAGATGGACTCAGGGTAAAGTGTCACCTCCCATACATGTACACATCTCCTACCTACCATAGCTGCTGCCCCACACTGCTGCTGCTGGTGCAGCCTAAGCCCGTGCCTGTAAGCACAGAGGGAGGACATGAGCAGGACACTGTGCCCAAACTGACACCATTAAGGAGCTTTCAGCTCCAGCATGACTCAAACATTGCTAATATGGTGCTCCTGTGCCAGGAAATTCAGGGCCCTACGGGTTTTAGTTTTTTACCCCCATGACAAAAGGTTGAGCAGGGCAAGAAAAACAGGGGAAAAAAAGGGTTTCAGATGCATCTTGCTCTATTTAATCTTCTGTTTTAGGAGTGGGTGAAGAAACAGGATGCCAAAACACTCTGTAAAGCTCAGACATCTGAAGCAGAAAACAGCTTAGTTCCACAACATTTAAGCTGTCAGAAATGTATTCAAGAAATACTGAAATCACATGGCATGTTGGACACCAAAAATAGTGACCCAAGCTGCAGCAGTTTTGTTTTTCTTTAAAACAAAACACAAAATAAAACCATCTTCCCAAAACCAAAAAGCAAACTGAGCCCCAAATATTTAGCTAAATGCTGCGGGGAACAAGCCAGGAGCAATTGCTATTGTGCTGGGCATGCATCCACCAGGGCTCTGCTCCGCCGACCTTTTGCCTCTGCCCCTCGCCAGACAGCCAGCAGCACACAGAGCACTCCAAGGGCAGGAGTCCACGGCTCCAGCTGCTTCCTTCTGCTCCTGCTGCCACCACAATGTCATAACATTTCCTGACAGATTAGCAGCAAACCCCCGAATCCTTTACTCCATCACTCTGCTCCTTGAGTCCCAGAAATATTTACATCCTCCTCTCTCTGTATTTCCAAACTTCTGCCTGAACCTTCCCCAAGAACATTCTGGGTTGTTTTGGTTTTTCTTTCCTGACAATTTATTAATCTCCCCTATCCTTGCCTCTCTGCCTGCAGCAATTACAATCAGAGGACAGCGATACAGAAGTGGCAGTGCTAAAAACAGATGCCAGCAGGAAAGCAGGAAACTGCAGAACAGGAGGATGGTTTTCTACACGGGAGATGACAGCACCAGGAAAGGGTGGGGGGACACAGGCAGACAGGACTGGCTGTGAATGCAAACCAGTGTCACAGCCATATTCACAGGTTCTCACCCCGAGTCCAACACAGGACTCCGCAAGCCACAGGGCCAACTACCACAGCAGATTCTGACTTCATGTCAGAGAACTACCACCACCAGCATGGTGCCACCAGACACCATTTCTACTGCTACAGCCAGACACCAAGAGCACTCTTCAAACAGACACAGAAAACACGCATTATCGATCTGCAGGGACTTTCTGACCACACACAACACAGGCACACCATCGACCTGTCATGAAATGGGATGCCAGGGCTAAATTGCTTATCCAGCACTGTTTGTAAATCCACTTGGAGAAAGATACTAGATTATGATTTGCACATAGGAGACTCTGATAATCACAAGTCTAGGCCCTTGATACTAGAAGTCAACTATGAAACCACTGTGATGTAGCTACGTGAGAAATGCACTTAAAGAGAAAAATTATATAGTAGGGGAGGCCTTACCATCTCATCTTGGGTTGGATCATTGTCAAAAATCTTCATAGGAGGAGGAAGAGGTGTGTGAGACTCTTCATCTGGCTCATCTTCTCCCCAACCCTTCTTGCTCTTCTGAAGAAAAGTTAAATATAATTAGAAACAGGGACAGAATTCTTTTATCTTTTCATCTCAATATTGTGTTGGATGGAGGGAATTGCAGGTAATGGAAGAGAAGCAGTAAAGACATAAGGTTTTGCTAGTTAATCCTGGTGCATCTTACAGAAATACAGTTTATAGATCATTCATGCAGCTAAGGCAGCTACATCTGTGTGCTTGCAGAATAATAGTTTTTTTCATTTAAATAAGAATTGTTCGATGTACAGTTTTTTTAATGTGTTCCTCTATTTATGTTCAGTTAGTATCTTCTGCATTTTCGGCTTTTAATTCCTCATTCACTTTATCAGGAAAGAGCCATTCTGGTGGAGAACGTCCCTGCAGAAAAACTGCAGGTACAACTACATCCCAGATTTAACAGAAACATGGCTATTTCTCTGAGTATTTTCTTTAATTAAGGAATTACACTGCCATTGCAGCATAAAGGTGATATGAACCTCAGCAAAGAGTGATAACAGCTGCTCAAGAATAACTTCATTTCTATCCTTGGCAGGTTTCTAATAGGCTATTAAAAAAACCTAGTCAAAGGAAATAATATACTCAAACTGTGAAATGCTGTTCCCTATATATTCCATTGCTCTTTGGATGACAAAGCTGTTTGCAACACAGCTTTAAACAACACGGTTTTATGTATGAAGGGCTGTTCCCTCCAGACCCTAAGGGAACTGCACTTACTCAAGCATGACTCACAGCCCACGGAGGAGAATATCCGAGATACACGGTCTGTCCCGCAACAAACACTAACAAACACCAACACACACCTCATCCGCGCTGTCTCCTTGAGGAGTGGTTTCATCTCCAGTCTTTGGTGAGCCCAGGTCGAAGCTCTTCCTGCCATCCCGCACCTTCTTTTGTTTCTTGATGTGGCTCTCGGTCTTCCCGCTGTTCAGGCGGCGCACGGGACTCGTCAACCATTTCTTCAGGGTGTTGGTCGAGCGCTTGGGGCCCGGAGAGCTCTGGATGGAGTTGAGGGATGGCTGAGGTTGTAAGTTGGCCACCGAGTCAGACTTGCCCCCGTTGTCATTGGAAGAGACTGAATATGCGTCTGCAAGAAAACGGCGCAGGTGAGAGCTCATTCCAGCACCCCTCTGCTCCCCAGGGCACGTCGGCACTGAGCACGAGAACACAGCCTGCCTTAGGGAAAGGGTTTGTGACCTATGGACTTTATGCAAACTTTATTGCACACCAGAGAGAGGAATATGCCCTGCAATGGGCATTTCCCGCAATCTCACACGCCTCTCTCATTTCCTACCACACTATCTGTCCTTACGAAAGATCGCAGACAGCGAAGCTTTTTTTATGCAGGTTTTTATTCAGGTTTTTTTTTATGGAAGCCTGATTTTCATGCTAAGTGCTGAATTTCTCAGCTTCTTCCCACAATTCATCGTAAATTGCCGGGAAGAAAATAAGCACAAAAAGTAGATTACTACAGGAGACCTGACAGCCACCAACACATTGTCAGGTTCAAATTCCGTAATTGTTTCTCAGCTGTTTCCAGCACACGAGAAAATTCCCACACATTTCCCAATGACATGATTTAGTTAGACTATGTATTAACTTTTGAAGCACCTTAAAATTATCTCCTTTGCCTCTGAAAGCAATCTGTCAGAAGAGTTCACACATTCCCTAGAACTAAGAAACTGGAATGAACAATTACAGAAGATGACAAACTGTTCAAACCAAAGGAAACTCTCAATAAGGAGATACAAGACAGGCTTAAAATTAGAAAATAGTTTCATTATATGGAAGCAGGAGGTTCTGCTGAACTGCATCCAACCTCAGTTACTGATACACACGTTCAGACTGGCACCCTAGAAAGGGCTGCAACCTTCCTTACTGCCCCCAAATGCAACAGACCAAAGATGTGCCAAGGTCAGTAAGGCTTTAAAACCAAAACAAACAAGTTGCTCAAAGATTTCCCAATTGCCCTTCAGGAACAAGTGCCCTGCTTTCAACTTTCTGAAACCATGGCAAGTCAACTCCCTCCCCTCCCTGTCAGGGACTGAGATGTTTAATCCCACACAGTTTAGGATGAAGATTTTTTTTACAAAATTCAGACACTGTCACACTCCTGTAAGGAACATCTCAGGCTGTACATCAGAATGGAGCCAACTGATGTGTTTGAACATTTTTACATTGTTATCACTGAACCCAGCAGAAACAAAAAACCTAAGTTACAACACATGAAAATAGACTGGTACATCCAGATATTCTCAGTTTAGCAATAAATACCATTAGAGATGCTGGGTTGTACAGATGTTGAGTGAGAGCTACTCTCGTAGACAATCATTACCTGTATTGTTTTAGAAGCCAGTTCCTGCTACCTGCATGAAGAAATCATATCCCCTCTGGGCAGAGCTGCTGCTTGCAGCTTTCTCTGCACAGAGCAGATTGCATCCTGCCTTGCCTGCCAGCTTGCACAATGCAGACTATGAGAGTCAGAATGTTTTATAGCCATACACAGCATCAGTCAGAAGTTGAACCAATAAATTATTACATACCTGAGGTCAAAAGTTAAATTTTAGAGCGTACAGGAATAATTTTATCAAGCTAGAGGAAGTCAAAGTTCATTTCCCAGACAGGAAGAAAATCTCAATCATCTGTTTTTTGACAACAGGAGTGAATGCAAGAGGAACTGGGAGGAGGACGGATTCCAGGTGATCAGGAGCTGATCCTAGGTGGAGCTGCTGGGGATTTTTTGGCATTCCTCTGTAAGGGCAAAGTAGCAGTCTTATCTCCAAAAGGCCTGGGTTTAGCCAGCTCCTGCTGATGTTATTTCACGTACACGAAGTAGCGCTAAAGCAACAAGCACAAGATAATGTTTGTCAGGGGCCAGCTTATCTCCCACTCAATAGGCTTTGGATAGCTCTCCCTCGCAGGCTCCACGTGATGCTCTGCGAGTTTATCAGCGCGCCTTGCGTCAGCAGAATTCAGGGTTTCACGATGGTGGGTTTGATTTTCCAAGTGCCCTCGTGCCCCTGGCAGCACTGAAAGCCCCACAGGCATTGGGAGAAGCTTGAAGGTTCCTGGCCAAGGGGCTTTGCTGAGACGAGTGCCCGTAGGTGCCCGAGCTCCTACTGCTGCTGCTGCTGCAGGAGGATTCACTTCAGGAATTCCTGCAGCAAAGGGAGCAGGGCTGCAGTCAGAAGGAGAAACGCTGGAAGCAATGGCTCTGGGGAGCTGCCACTCCCCGGGATGATTTGGGGGAGCAGCTATATCACGGACTCGCTGCCTTTGCTGGGGACTGAGCTCAGTGGGAGGTTGAAGAGAACCAAGGATGAGCTGATCTCACCACATCTCAGCTGATGTACAGAGAGGTTTTTACTACAGCTTGTAAGTAATGCAGTCCAACCCCCTACTGCCAGTCGACGGCACTTTGCCAATTTAACTTTTGATAAGGGAAGGGAGCTGATAGGAGGCTAATGAAGCCTGAGAGAACCCCAAGGGTTTGTTACTGAGATGGCAATCCTATCTCAGCCCGGCGGGCTCGAGGCAGGGACAAATCCAGGAACCCTGATGCCTGTGAAGAGGCAGGGACCTCCCTTCCCAGCAGGGTCAGGCCCCTGCATTGCTGCTTCCCTCTCCTTTCCCCAGCAGCGCAGCCGCAGCTGGGGCACGGACAGACACACAGCACCTCTCCTGCCACGGCACTCTTTGCTCAGCTGTCCTGGGGAAGTGACACTCAGTAATCCTGTCATTCCTAGGAAGGCAGCATGTGGGCAGAAACAGCCCCAGCCTCAAGCTGGCCTACAGCCCGTCAATAATTTTGACACCCAGAGCCAGGAACCCTCTGCAGACCAAACATCAGGGCTTCAGAGGCACCAGCCATGACAAAAGCCAACTCACAGGTTTCCACAGGGAGGCTGTTACACCGTCCAACGATCCCACCTGAAAAAGGCTCTGGATTTTCCTGCTCAAGGCCATGCCTTTGGTGATGAAAAAGGCTGTTTACCAAAGGGTTACCAAATGCTGGTCATGCCATGCAACCCTATCAGATATGAAGTCCCCTTCTTTCTCCTTGCTTGCTGAACTGCCCTGGCTGAGCACAGTAAGGCAGCTGGGACAGAGCCCATGCAGCCCAAGACTGGAGACACGGCCTTGTCTTGCCTGGTAAGGCAGTCCCTGTGGGCTGGGGAATAGGCAGGGAGGTGGGAAGTGAGGCTGGCATGAATCTCCCTGCTCCACAGCCACCATGAGAGCCCTTCAACGCTGGGTGACTTATCTCTGCCCACACCCTACACTGGTACAAAGCACTCCCATCTCATCATCCCAGTTCCCACTGCTACCAAACATGCATTATCCAAAAGCCACACTGAGAGTCCACACACGATATTCATAACCTTTTCTTATTTTTCAAAGGAACTGCAAATTTGGACACATTTGTGAGCAAGTCACATTTGCCGTTTGCCAGCCCTGCTGAGAATGATTTCCTTTGCGCATAAAGCAGGTCACACCGACATGGTTGCAGAGGCAGGACTGGAGCTCAAGAGCAGAGCTCAAAAAATGAGAGAAAGAAACATGAAATACAAAAATATCTGCCAGGAAAGACCTTGCAGACAACCTCCTCAGCCACGTGAGCTCCGCTTCTGCGGCACGTACGGCTACAAACACATTAATCATGACACTGGGTACTGGCCCGAGACCCAGACACCAGGTGGATCGAGCGGAAGAGGAGGACACGTTACCGTGCTCTTCTTGCAAAGCACTAGCACATATGAGCTTTGCAAACTGCATTAGTAGAGCTCTTTGGAAACACAGTTTGTTTATGAAAAGCCAGAGAACTTTTGGGAAAGATGCAGCAGCTCACTGCGTGATAATTGAGGCAGCTGCTGCCGCCTGCAAGGACCAGCAGAGCAGCGGCTGTGAACACACGGCAGCGGGTCTGCCCTGAGGAACTGTGCTCCCACCAATGTCCCAGGACACATGTCTAAAAAAAGGTATTTGGTGAAGCAAAATGGGAGGTCAGCAGACTCGTGTGGCTAGATTGATTTCCTGGCCAAACCATTCATTCAGACAGAAGAAATGATGGTTTCCAAAACACCCCTAAGCAAACCTCCAAGAAACTTCTGGCGAGAGGACTGTGACACATACTCAGCCAGACCAAAGGGCTTTAACATTCAGAGCTTTTGCACCACTGCAGCCATGAAATGTTTGTTGTTGTTGGTTAAATGAACAGACATCTGTAAAAGCACAGCTCTTGTACTTGAAAAATAGAAGGTTCCGGTTCTGCGCAACCTTGGATGAAAAGAAAAATGAAAATCTCACAGACCTGGTTTTAGAGGCACCATAATATTCTAATTTGAGTCAGTAGGAATTACTGTTGGAACATACATACAAGGCATTTTATTTTTACCTCCCTGTTCCCCAGAGCACACATGGGAGGGGAGGTTTGTCTGATCAGGCTCCGGCAGCACTGGACTCCTTTGCAGGACCTCAGATCTCTAACAGGGAAAGGGAAAGGGAAAGGGAAAGGGAAAGGGAAAGGGAAAGGGAAAGGGATAGGTGTCGCAGAGCAACTCCAAAGAAAATACCATGCTTCTCTATTAGATACATAATAATGACAGATCATAAAGGATAGGAAAGAAATATGTGTCCATAACCAGAAGATAATACAGACTATAGCTATAAAAACGGGAGACTAGAGCAGGGCACAGTCTTGCTTTAAGTGACGTGAATCCTCTTCTGATTTATCTATGGTTCCATTTACATCCCAGAAAAACAGCCTGAGAGAAAAGGATTTTTCCACAGAAGTCAAAGAAAATGAGCCAGAATGGGAACTCTGAAGTCCTACTAGCATGTGCATTTAAATCAACAGGGTTTTTTTACAGAGATAATTCTACTTGTGAATGAAAGCCAATAATGACAATCTGACTGATGAGCACATAAATCAGCTCTGCTGCGCTCAAGAGAGCCCATTTTCCACATTTAGTGGTTCCTGTAAAATAACACTTGTGACAAAGAATTTAATCAGATGTGGGTAAAAGACTAACTCAGTCTTTACTTGAGTAAATTTCCTAAAGAACGGGAATCTCCATCCCAAAAAGTCGCGTGCACAAACAAAGCCTCTGTGTTAGTATTTCACACCAAACAAACAAGTAGCATCTAAACCATCAAAATGCACCCTCTCCTGCCCTTTCCACGAGCACCTCCATGATCATCCAGGTTCCAGTTCACAGTTCTCAGCCTCTTGAAGCTTTATACTCTCCCTTGGGAAATGCTGCTTTGAGAGCCCCCTTGGATCTGCTCAAGGGACTCGGGACTAAAGCCCTACCTGATGGATGCAAAGATGGCAGAATGAGCTATGAACGCTGCTCCTTTGGTCTCTTCTGTGCTTTTGTATTAAATGTCCAAAACATGCTCAGTGAAACATTTTTATTGGCACGAGTCAGGGTTACAAAACTTTGTGGCTTAGGCAGATGACAGCACCGATCCTGGTTTTAGTGTTAGAGCCCATTCTGCCTGTAAAACCTGGCATGGATTTGCAAAAGTTTGGGACGAAACAACATTTGGATAATACAAAGTCACTTTACAGCTACTCTAGTGAAAACACTAGGTTTTAACAATGTAAATAATGTCCCTTACAACTTCTAATGTCAACAGATAAGTTGTCTCCTCAGACACTGCCTCTGAAACAGGCTCTAGTGAAGAATGTAAGGGAACACAAGGAGATCTTCAGTGCCCATGTCAGACAAAGACAGAGGACAACTGGCTTGAAAAGCCCTTTAGATTAGAAGTACATTAAACTTTCGCAATGGAATTGCAAAACGTGCCCTGGAGACTTCCACGGCTTCCCATCTGCTCCCAGCTCCACTCACCACAGACCGGCCCTGTGCTCCAGCTCCAGCTAAAAATGAGACGGGACCGTGTAGGAGAGAATTTCACACCAGAGGCTAAAGACACATTCAAACTATGCCATTGAAATCTAAATGCAAATTTTGTTCAAGGATTCAAATGCTCTCCCTAACTTCAAAATCTCCTGGAAATGAGCAAATTGAAAAGGTTCAACTGAATTTTCTGTTTGTGTCTTGGGAGTATCATTTGAAGCTTCAAGCTGGAAGTAACATCAAACAGTACAAATCGATCTGGCAGGATTCTCACAACCCCATTTACATGGATGAAATTACTTCTGTCCAAACTCAAGAATAATGGTATGGAGTTAAATATTTTATAAAAAAGTTTCTAATCCAATAGAGAAAGCAGCAGACGTATTGGACAAACTCTCTGATCACTGTAATGTAAAACCTCAAAACCTGACTTTCTGTTTCACTGCCGAGCATGCAAACATGACTAACTTCCAAAAAGAACATGGGAAAAGAAGGACTAGAATCTAAATTAATCACACAACATTCAGAACACACAGTTTTGCTATTGAATAGCTGGCATTTCTCAGAAATATGAAAGAAGAGCTGCTTTGAGATAGAAAATGATCTGCAGAATTCCCTTTAACCACACTGCAAAGCAGGGGAAGCCCCTGAGGGATTTTGCATATGGGTTTTGCCTTTGGGAAATGGTCACCAATCTGTTGGCTTCAATATTCAGCTTTCTGATCATTACTTCCAGGTTGAAACCTAATGTGACGAAAACAAGCACTCGCCCAGCTGGGGTGAGTAAGCACTGTCACTTGGAGCCACTCACTTCTGTGGCAGGCAGCAGCTTCACCTCCTGCTCTCGGCAGTCAAGGAGCTGTGCACACTCTGCCCAAGGGCGAGGAAGAGTGGGACACACCCGTAGGAGCCTCTCTCTTTCCATTAACTACAGAGGGAGTCCGAGGAAATTACACCCTCAGCTAAATTTAGTTATTGTGAATCCCCTTCCCACATTTGAGTATGCTTCATACCAGGCCGATCTCGCAGCAGGGAATGATTAGCTGAAGTTAAGCATCTGTCAATTCACTTTAATGAGCAATAACTCGTGGCAACCTGCCATTAGCTTCAGTTGAATAGCTTTTATTTTTAGCTGGTGTTGCTCAGATGCAGCTTCCATCCAACATGTGCTGGGAAAGCTGACATCCCAAAGTAGTCTCCAGGTCTTCGTTGTGCCAGTCGGAGTGTCAGGGCTCAAGAGCTGCAGTTCCTGGAGGTCAGAGAAAAGTCACTGCAGTTCTGGGAAAGTTTCAAAGAGTGAGATAAAACCAAAAGCCTGGAGAAATAGCACAGAGGCGCATGGTCTCCAGAGACCTTGCAAGAAAAGTTACTTGAAATCCTGAGAGCGTGCTGAATGAGTGAGCTGGGTCTCCAGGGAGAAAAACAGCACAAGGGGAAGGCTCACAGAGAGAGAGAGCCTGCTGAAATAAAACATGACTTCAGTACTGTCCCAGAGTGCCTAGTGAGAGGAACAAATGCAGAAGTTCCCTATTGTATCTGCTGCTTCATGTGGATCTAAGCTTTCATCAGAGGTGACCATAGGGAGGGCAAGGGGAAAAGAGCAAGATGAGTCCTCAGGTGAATACAGGGCAGGGTCTCGCTCCCTACAGATGAGCATTTAACTCAGGAGCTGCTGCACATGAAGGTAGAACATCTCTTTATGCCACCAAAGAGACCCTCAGGAAAGTGTTCAACTCAGCCCCGTGGCACCAAGCATTTGAAGAGCAGCTGAAACGCCTGCAGTCGCTCCCTCTCAGTGTCCTGCTCTGAAATGGATTTCCACAGAACAGCTTACAGCTGTTATGGGTACATTACAAGTACATTAAACTTTCGCAGTGGAAACTTCTCTGGTTGGAGGTTTGAGCCTTTTAGTCTCCATGGCCCAGCCTAATTCATCCTGCTTCAGAGCCCCCACATAAGCTGCTGTGAATTCACAACAAGAATAATAAGAGAACAAATATTCAGGGTGAATCCACCAACCTGTAGGTGAGATACTCCTAGCCAGCTCCTACCCTAAAATACTGTGAGACAGGAGTCGAGGCAGGGCAGTAACATACCTTCAAGGGAACCTTCAAGTGACAGCTTTTTAGAATAGGCTTTTCCTGAATGAAAGGGTGTGGAAAAGTTCAGAAACAAAGCAGTTGCTCCACACAGCAGAGCTGGAGGCCAAGCACAGGCCTGTGCACACTTGATTTCATCCACCCATTCTGTTGCCTCGAGTTTGTGCCCAGCACACGTCCCAGCCCAGCCCCAAGCACAGCAACAGCAAGTCCAACACATCTGCTGGGAGCGCCCGTCGGAGCAGCCTTCCCGTAATGCCTTACAGCTGGGTGAGCAGATTGCTGAAGTCAAGAGGCACGCATTTCTTTAGCAAAGAAAGGAAATAAAAAGTCAAGACTAACAAGATGCAGAAAGGGCATGCTTTTTTTTTTTTTTTTTGAACAAATCAACATTTATTTCAATGTAGTGAAACAACTCGTTGAAGCACTTCTCTCGGTTCTACTTTACATTTTGTATTTACACTGTCCTCATTCTGTGACAAAAATAAAATAATCTCCGACCCTGAAGTTTCCAGAATAAGTGTCGCTAGCAGCAGAAATACCAAAGCCCCAAACACAAAGCAAAAATCCCCCTTGATATATTTTGATAGGAGATTTTTGCATGTTCCATAAAAAATGTTTTAACCCTGAACCTTTACGAAAAGCTGTATGGGATGACGAGGAGGAAAATGTCATGTTTGAAGCTGAACGAGAGCAGCATTTGCTGGCCTTTGCAAGTACACTGTTACTTTTAGCATAAGGAACTGTGAAATGCTTAGACACCCACATAGAAGCAGACTTTTAAACTTTGATCAAAGCAGTTCTGCTCTTCTGGGAGCGTAAGGGTACCAGAGTCGGCAAATGCCATCCTTTATCCTGGATGCTGGGCACAAAAACAAACTTTATTACACATGGTTTCCAAGCAGCTGTTAGTAAAACACAGGCCTTATTCTTTTGTGAAGTGTCAAGGGTCAGCTTCATTCAGCAGCTTCCAAATTGAGCTACTGTAAGAATTTTGAAGTAATTTCTCAGTTAAATGACATCATTGCTAAGGTCAACTCTGCCTTATACTTGAAATCAGCAACCTCTGTGACAAGGTGGACCACTCTGCTAAATGAGGAGAAAGGAGGGAAGACAATGATATTTGAGTGTCATATTTAGGTCTCCCTATCTCAAAGGAAGCTGTGGCTACGTACCCAAACAATTCTCCATAGAAACAACAGAAGAGTATCAGTGACAAACTTGGAATTGGAAAAATAAAAAAAGCAAGAACAGAACCCAAAGCTTTTTGAGATAGGAAGAAAAACTGCATGTTGAGAAAGAAGGGATGGGTCATTAAACTTTCCAGGCACACAGAGGGCTCGGAAAGCACAGAAAACAAGCAGAACAAACAAACAAAACTGTGTGCATCTTAGCGTCAGCTTCTTTTGCCAAATGCAGTAGCTTCCAACATTCAGCAGCTGTCTCTTGCTTTCTAGTGCTGTGGAGTTCTCTTTGGTACTTGGAGGCTGTGAGGAGCTCCGGGCAAAGAGAAAGTCTTTGTCCATTTACCAACCAATTCCAAAGGCGCTGATCTTGAATAACTTTACTAAGCAAGAGTGACACAGATGTCTAGGAAAGGGGACTTTTCTCTTAGTAAAGTTGTGGTAGGTGCAGTGGAAACCCAAGGCAATCTACATGCTTGTCAATTTGTGCCTAGGTAAGAACAGAGTCCTCCATGAACGTCTCTCATTTGTTCACTCTTAAATTATTCAGGCTCTGACAGCCCCTGAAAAGAAAAGAACGGAATAAGGATAAGTTGCAAGTGGCGCAGGGCAGGAGCGGACACCACGTAACCACCAAGAACAACGAGGTTGGGGTGTTTGACGACAGACACACTGCAGCTGCAGCCTCCAGGGCTGGTGCCCAAAGCAGCTTCCTCCACGCCCTCGTCCTCCAGAAATACCAGCGGAAAATACAAGCTCACAGCAAAGGTACTGGTTGGGATGAATTAAAAGAAGTAATGAATGAAGTCAACGCAAACAGCGGTTTGGAAATAAAACACACAGATAAGAACTGCTGGTGCTTGTGATGCTTTGCTCTTTGAACACAGCACAGGGAAATGGCTAAGCAGCTTGGAGACTTTTAACTGCACACTCAAGACTATCAGTTAGGCTTGTGGGAAGCTTTAATTCATTCAGCTTAAGCAGCAAAACCAGAACACCCCTTGCTGTCCCATATAACAGGCTCATGCAATCTGTGTCTTGGTTTTTCGTTTTGACAGCTCGGCAGCGAGCAGCTCTGTGAGGAAGCTTCCCCATGATGCCAGTCAACAAGTTTATCAAATTTCAGGTGACAAAGTCACTACTACACTCTATCTGCGTCAGCAAGAAAGATGGACAGGAACTTGAAGTCTCAGGGAGCATCTGCTATATGGGAACAGGAGAGCTCTGTGCAGCACCCTGCCGAGGTCTCAGCCCTCTGAAGCTGTGCCAGTGCCTTGACCCAGACACCAGCCTTCCCAGTGAGGCTAGTCCTAAGAAACAGATTGTTTGTGACTTCTGAAGGGCCATACAGAGCCACCCACAACTTTTATGGTGCCTACATCATTGCTCCTTACCAGCAGCTTCCTTATGGAAAAAAAAAAAATCATCTACATCCAGCTTTGCAGAGATGTGGAGAGGAGCCCTGCATAAACGGCTTCATTCCCTTCTGCATCACCAAGTCTCATCGCAAACAGCTGTAAAAATGCTCTACCAAGCAACGTGTCTAATAAACTTTCATTACAAAAGCCATCTTCACTATTGCCGAGTGGTTGCTTTCTTTTGGCCCTATCTTTCAAAGGCATCAGGAAAAAGGAACACTTATTTGAACACAACAGCAAGGATTAGTCTAGTAGCAGAGGCTCTTTGATTCTAGAAAGGCTTTGTCAAATACAGGTGACCTGTTACTGCACTTTAAGATGTCTGATCAGAGATATCACCTGCCTGATAGTTGAATATCTCCAGGACCAGTGACTGCAGTGAATATTCAGCCAGCATCAGCCTTTGGATATTAGCCTGGAGCTTCCCTTGCTGTAGGCTTGCCTTAGACACACTGCCAGATCAAATTTTACAGCAACACGGCTCTGAGCAGCTACTGCCCTGCCATGAGCAGCCTGGAATGTTCAATGATATTAACACAAAGTCAACTAAGATGCTGCTCTCTGCTCAGCACCTGTGCCCTGGGAGGAGCTGTGCTCTGCTACTGTGGAGCAGAAGTTACTGCTAACATCCAAAGCATTTGCCTCCTTCTTGCCTAAAGCTATGATCTTCCTTCTGTCGTCCTAGAAAGAATCCCTGTTGATTAATATTTATTCTATTTCCTAAAGAAATCTATTCAGCCTCCACATGCTTCAGCTGAGAGCGATGTTTGAACATTGTGTTGATCCTCAGAGTTCAAACTGCAGAAGGTACAAAGAATACCAGACTTCAGGCACTTCAGTGGTATTCACTGTGAATCATCATTTTACATTGTACCACTCAGACACATTTGGATCTAAAATACATTTGCATTTCTAATTAAAACAGATTACCATTAGTAACTAAAGAATGTCTTAAATCAGAATCCCTAGGCCATAAAAGCTAATTGCACGATGCTAAAACTGGATTTCAAAAATATACATATTATACCCCCTGCAGGATTAATTAGGCAACATCTCTTCAAAAGAGTTCTCAAAAGTGTATTTATTCAGCATGCGGTGAAATTATACCAGTTGTGCAACACTTCCCATGGCCTGCCTTGGCTCTCGCTCCCATGGCAGCAGACAGCTGGGGCCTTGGTCATCAGGGGTGCTCAGCATGGACAAATTGGATTCAGGACTGCAGCTGATGAGCAGGGACACACACAGGAGCAGGAATGGCTGCTCTGGCCACAGTCAGCCGGCACCCTGGGACAAGGTGATCTCGGGAATGCGTGTGATGTGCTCTCCAGGACGCTCAGGCCTGCAAAAAGGCTAAAATCAACTGGGCCGTATGAATCTGGAAGCTGTAACTGCTGATGAGCTGATACTCAGTTGGTCACCAGTTTCCTACATGACCTCAAGGAAGGTTCTGAGCACCCACTGAGCTGTAATGTGTTTTCAGAGAGGTTACGGCTGTACCACATGTCTTGGGGATGTGAGAAACCTCTGCTCACCAAAGCTGCACGTGCCTTATGAAGGGATGAGAAAAAAAACCAACAGAGCCAAAGAGGCCCTTGGCTGCTACAGTCTGTGCTGCAATAGTCAGCAAGCCTCAACTGCATGAAAAAGTGTCCTCAGAAGATTTAGCTGTAGCTGGGGATGTGCCACTCCCAGCTTTCTGCTGTGCTCTGAGCTGCTTGCTCCATGTGAAAAATGAACATGGAAAAATTCTCAGAAAACATTACAGTGGAGATACCTCCATGGCCACTAAATCTAGTCCCTTATCCTCATGGTCCACAGTCCATCACTTTCCTAAACATTTACTTCAATGTTTTCTTGTACTAGTGAACAAGAGATCTTTGCTCAAAACTCACATATAGACTGTACTTGTGCTTTCCTGCACACAGCAACTTTAAATTTCCATGTTTAATTTACAACCTTCCAATACAAAAGATAATAATCTCCACCAGAAACCACCTACTGGCTTCTCAGGATGATGTTTGCTAATGGGTTCCCAGCAGGTCTGGCTCCTAGGCTTCACTCCTTTATGGAACTTCACAGCCTGGAATGTCATTTGCAGGGGATCCAAGATTTCAAAGCCATTGAGCTGTGCCAGGATGAGCAATGGCTATACTACATGGGACAATCAAGTGCACTGGGGTGCAGTAAGGGCAACAGAATAGCAATCACTAACTCCTCATGTGGCAACACACAAAACAATTTTCCCAAAGTAGCCACGGTTTCTGTATAGCAAAGGAGCACCCACAACCATTGGGAAGTACTGGGAGGGCAGGGAGTAAAATCCAGTCAGGACTTCCTGTAACATGATCTTATGTATGCCACATTATCAAAAAATAAATGATAAATACATAAAGTGAAGTATATGTAATGGGTCTCTCCCCATCAAAGAGAAGAAACCCCATGGCTGTTCTATTATTAACTGCCGTAATTCAGCTTGCAGGTTCTATTTTTCGTATCATTAGAACTTCACTGGAGACATTTTCATATTTTGTCCTAATTGTATGAAAGGAGCCCAGGTGATGTGTGTGATTCCCAAGTTCTCAGCCTGCTGGGGAGAGCATTGTGGGGCTGGTCCAGGACAGCGGCTGAAGGAGTGCGAGGCAGGTCAAACTCAACAGGAGCCCCAGTGGGATGCACTAACTACCTTTAATTCAAGAACTGGTTTGTGTTTCACCATAAACAGCCACATCAAACAACAGCAGCTAAGAGCAAACATTAATTTTTGTTTTGTGGTTTTCCAATGGCAAAGAATGGTCAAGGGAGATGATTTCAAGCTTATCTCATTAGAGATAATCTCCTTATTTTCTAATAATTCTTTACATGTCCTGAAGTCCCACCTGTGATCTACGCATCTTTTAAAGAAAACAGCCAGATGTGCTTCTATAGTTCTATTAAAAAGTAACTTTACATGACACACAATTGTGTGATGCAATATTAGCAATTGAACTGTTCTGCAATAGCAACTGATGCAGTGGCTAAACTGGCAGAAAATTGGATTTCCTTACTGAACTGAAAACCACAATATCTGTAGATCCCTGCTGTAATCACTAACTGCCCAACCAATTCCTCTCTTTTGAAAAGAAATTGCAACTTTTGCCAAATATGAAAATGTTTTCATAAAGCCTGTTAACAGACAAGAATTAGACTGACATATAACAGTGTTCTGGCGTGCTTGAGAAGTATCTTGATGCTATCTTTAGACTGAAATCTTTGGAAGTTTGGGGGGTTTTAAGTCTGAAATGATAGATTAGTTTTCCCAATACACACACAAGTTTTAACAAGGTGTGTGCTGAAACATAACAGTTTGGGACAAATCCCAAACAAAATCCTTCTGGGGTCATGTGAAATAACTGCCCTTTTTGTTTCACTTCAAAATGGATAGATTTTATTTCAGCATCCGTGCATTGAATTTCTGAACAATACATCTATCTGGCACTTATTTTATAGGAAAACAGCATGTTTAATTACCCCACGTCTTTGCACTGAGCAGGGAGTTACCCAAGCTATATTTTTCACAATTATCTGTTCTCTTCTCCTTAGAATAAAGTCTCCTTTCTTCAGGTTTTTGACAAGATGAATAAAGCCTTGTGAGTTCTTATATGCTCCTTGGAGCGAATGGGAAGTTTTGGAGCTTTGCCTGCATAAAAGCAGGCATGTTTCTTTAAAGCTGGATGAATTTATAAAAGTTGAAAACACAGCAATCTGAATAATAAGGATCCCCACCATGTATTCACCCCCAGACTAGTAACTGAAAGCTGATGTTTATAGAAGCTCTTGCTATCTCTTTTCCACATATGAATTAATATCTGAAAGTTTATTTTCTGTCCCACTTTCGTTGCATCCTGTATATAACCACATGTCAAACGACTGCAAGATTAGTCACAACAGGGAGACATGAAGCCAGAGGATGAGCAGCTAGCTTGTATCAGGAGTGTTAGAGCTGTCTTGCACTGCACGTAAGTTTCAAGAGAGAAAATAATAACACTATTATTGCTTGGATCTTGGAAACTGAGAGGAAGTTGCTAAAGCATCCCAGCACTGGCACTGACACGATAAACATTTGATTTACAGAAAGTGGCTGGTGGCAGATGAGAGCAGTGAACACAAAGTGCAGCAACCAGCACTCCTGAAAAGCTCAAACCTGCTGTGTTTTTGGACACTTTATATTTGACAGTAATACAGACCCACTGAAAATGTGACCTGCTGTATCTATGAACAAGGTTCCTACCCTCAAGAAACCCTCCTGCAAACAGGGAAGATTTAACAGCACTTAAAAATAAGTAATAGTAAAATGACCTCACTGTTCCCCCAGCCTGCCAGCAGAGCAGTGGCCATGCTTCTCCTTTGACTGTCCATATTCAGAGGTTACTCATCAGCCCCAGGACTTCTCCCGAAGTCCTCCTATGTGTCACTGCCACACAAATGCTGAGAGGTTCAGAAGAGTGAGTCTTTACCCCGAAAGAGTGGCATGGGGACTGTCAGTCCTGCTTCTGGGACATGCTTGCCTGAGGACTATGTGTCAGGAGGGTGCAGTGCAGGTGTGAAAAACCAGTTTCATACCAACAAAAAGTGATTTTTTTTTTTGCTAATAGTATTCACCTTGTCACATTAATCCTGCTTGCTCAACTGAGCAGCATTTTCATCAACTCTTTTGTCCCTTCCAACAACTCTCTGCTATGACCTACTCTGACTCCTGACTCAGCCTGCAGAGGTGGGAAAACACAGGACTTGGAAGAGATGTTCCTGTCATGGGCTAACCAGTTTTCTCTTAATAGAACTGGAAGAAAATAACAACAACTCTCACCAACCTCTCCACAGCCATTTGCTCATGAATTTGCCAGGACAAAGAGCAGAGCTCAACTCTGGCATGAGAGGGAGAGAGACTGCCTACAGAGGACCAGTACACTTGATCCTCTTGACTTCACTGAGATACAGCCAATGAGCAACAGATGGACATCACCCAAGGAGTTTATCTGGGGAACCTAACAGTTTCCTCGTATTACTCATTCTAGAAGGACCAGGAAACTAAGCAAGCTTTGGTTGACACCCTTAATTTTACTATTGTTTTCTCCTCTGCCTCAATTTTGACAGAGCTGCTTTGGCCACGCATTCCATTATGCTTTACACAGTGCAACCATGGCTCAGCCTGAAGCACTAAATAAAATATGTTCAAATTAGGAAATGTTATGGGCTTGAATATATTACTGCAGATCACTCTCTTGCTACCACTCAGCACAAAGGTACCAGTTCCCTCAGCAAAGCCCTGCAGCTCCCTGTAACAGTGTCAGCACCTTCTATAAAAAGCACCATCAGGTCTCACTTTTTACCTAATGAAGAAATAATTTTTATTAATGTGCTGTTGACAGCCCTTGTAATGATGCCGGTTTTCCTAACTTCCAGTTAAGGCTCTGTTTCTGCCCAGCTAGGAAAGATGTACAGGGTGTCTGGCTGAACCCCTTTCACTGCACAGAAGTCACCAACACACAGCCAAGATAAGCTTTCTTTGTTAAACTTACAGCAAATAACCAGTAACAAAGATTTAGGCAAGAAGAGGAAAAAGAAGGAAGGAAAGAAAGTAAAAGAAGACAGTGAAACAAAAAATTGCAGAAAGAAGACCAAAAGCGTAGGAGATAGGACAAGCTGGAGGGACAGAAAATTTAAAAGAAGAGGTTTACCAGGAGCTTAGCACAGACAGAAACCCACTCAACCTTTCAACTGAGATTTAAGGTTTGACATTCAGATTAAGTTTCTTTTGTTCCGAAATTAAAAGTTTGGCTACAACCAGCAGCCTACTCAGAAGAGCCAACTGCTGAAGGAGGCAGAGGATGAGTTCTTTATTGAAGCCAACACGGTTCATCCATTTAAATCCATCCCCCTGGTTTCTGGCTACCCTGAAGTAGAGAGTGTACTATATTCTCACCTGAAGCCATGCTGCAGCCACATAATCTTACTCAGCTGAACTCTTAAGTTATTCTGACAATTGATTACTTTAAACCACAGACCCTTTTTCTTTGTCTGTACCTGGTACACTCACAGCCAGATGGGAACATCCCTCTCCTTGTGCTCAAAGAAAAGCATTTCCTACGCCTCACCTCGTTTGTGCTTTCCACCCTCCTGGTGTCCCTTAGGGCAGTGAGAGCCCAGCACGCTCCAGTTTGGGCTAGAATTGAATGAGTTGAACTACTGCAAAAAAATGTCCTCTAAATAAGGCCCTGGGTTTAAGGCAGCACACAGAATTTAATCTTCAGGTTAAATCTGAGTCACTGGCTAGTTTTTACAGCTCCCTGTGCATCAGAAGCCTGGAATTTAGTGTCCACCCAATGTCCATGCTCCCACTCACTGATGAGCTTCAGAGCCCTGTGCAGAAGGTAGTGCAGAGGAATGGCACTCACACACGGGACTTGGCTCTGTGCTTAAAGGCAACAAAGTTTCGATCTTCTCACATCCAAAGCATTCAGCTGACTATTTGCTTTAGAAAAGACATTCCACAAAATAGGAATCCCTCCCATCTCTTTATTTTCTGTAATTTTCCCACTTGTAAAGTCATCTCTATTGTGAACCACACAGATAACTGAGGAGATAGACTTCATGTTAAAAAAACAGGGTGTATTCAATTGCAAATCTTAGGCTGATTTCTAAGGAGAGTTCAATGGCTTTCTAGCTATCAGAAGACCATCAGAATTTGAACCCTCTTAACCAGGAACAGTTTTGCAGCATTAAGAAGCACCCTGTTACACTAGGTCACTTTGTAAGTCTGCCTTTAAGAGATACAGCAAAAAGCCCTGCTTGCACACTCTTGGCTTAGTAAGGCCACTGGCTAAAGGCTATACAAGTGCTCCTAACTACCCCTTTTTATGGCTGGAAGCAAGTGACAGACTCTTGCTCTGAGGCACTCCTATATTAGGATTCATATCTCTCTATAATGCAGAACAGAGAAGTAGTCCTTATTTAGTTCCTGCAGGCAACTATCGGGGTCAGAGCAAATTTGCAAATGGTACTAAGTGTCACTTGCTTTCTCTGGATGGATCCCAACAGCTCTGCACATGGGCAAAGCTGACAAGATCAGAAACTCACCAAGAAAAGCAAGCAAAAGAGCAGCATCAAGATCTCTACTGCTGCAACAGACAGTAGAATACTCATGCAAAAGAGTTTGAGTCATCTGTCAAAATCCTTCAGAGGAATGCCCAGTTACACAAAACTTACGTATTTCACGATACACAGGGGATCTTGGGTTTGGCTTTTCTCAGCTCTGCATTATTGCTGTTATCTAGGAGATCAAGCATCCACATCACTTCCAAGCTCCATGAAAAGCAACGATGCAGTTCATACCAACTATGTGAGCACAAAACCTGTGTTTGACACAGACTGCATGCTCATCTTCCCTGTTTCTCTCACCGGACAGCTCTTATTCACACAACAAAACCTACTCAGTTGTTGCAAAAGATCAAGATACATCAGGCACTGGCACCAGGAAAAAGCAGAGACGAATTTCCAAAGGAAAAGGTAAGGTCACCTATGGGGCAGCACTGAGAATAGCTCCGAGGTGCTTCACACCCATCTTAAACACAAACTACAGCCACCTATTTGCGCTGCAAGCCTGAGATCAGTGAGAAGTCCTGGGATGAACAGTGTCCCCCCAGGTGATGGCTGACAACACAGAATACACAAGGTTAGACCTTCAAAGGTCTGGTTGCCACATTAAAGCATCTCCAAGCTTGATGGCAGAAGCTGCCAAAAAGGGCACGCTAATGCTGTGATCTGGGGCACCCGAATCCCTTGTCAAATGGCAGGTTTGGTACCTGCTTAAATTCAGGGAGTATTTCCACCATCTCTGGTTTTCTTCGATAAATACAGCATGACAGACAGCCCTTTAGAACTTTTCGCCCAAAGTTTACAACCAAAGACAAGAAAGAAGTAAAACAATCTGTATCGCAAAACACCTTTTGTTACCAACCCAGTAAACGAGAACTGCAAACACAGTTAACATTTCAACCCGAGAGAGAAGAGCCAGCTGTTTCCCCTTCCCCCTTCCAGAGAGGTCTGCAGGGAGGACAGGCAGCAGGGATATTCTAACCCGTTAGAATCAACATTCTCAAGACCAGAGCTCTGTCAGAGCGCTTGAATACTGCTCCAGCCTGATGCATGGGCCAACACATTAAAGCACAGGCTGTCCAAGAGACTTGGCTTTCACAGTGGTTTAGTACCACAACCTTTCTGCAGGCAGCCCTACCCCTACAACCAGATTATATGTTCCTTCTTAAAGGCTGCAGAACAGCGGGGTGTTGTGCATTGACCTCAAGAATCACTTCCATGGCATGAAGTGGTGCGTTCTCCCCAGGCTAAAAAAGATCGCATCTTAGGAAGTAGTGGCAAACTCCATCACCAAACTAGTTTGCTGCTATCGTCACATAAGCGTGACTAATTCAATAACTGGGGAAAGAGGACTTCTGCATTGCAAATGTGTGCCTCAAGAAACGAGTAGGTTCACCCATCCTCAGTGTCGTCTTTATCTGCTCTTTATTTGGGTCCTAGAGTTACAAAAAAACTGCATTTGAAAGCTTTAGTTATTTAAAAAAATAAAAAAAAACCCCACAAAACAAAAGCCAAGTTTTGTTCAAGACATTTTGCTTGGCCATTCAGAGAACAGGAAACATTGAAATACCACAAGCAGATCTTTGAAAAACCTCACATTATCCAGAACAAGTTCAAGAGCCATATCACAGCATAAAGACTGCAGGCTGCGAACCCTTCAGTCAATGCATCTGAGCTGCACTGTTCCACATAAAAGCCAGATTTTGATTTTATTTTTACAAGGCACTCCAGCTGCCCTGGCTTTCCCACATCCCTCTCAGCATTTCAGCTCAGCCAGCTTCCCCAGACCTTCCCCCATCACCATTCAGAGATTTGTGAACTGTGAGAAACAGATGTTCTCAAAGCATTTTGCTCGTACTCGAGCCCAAGAAAGGC
>VXBT01003828.1:182252-299003 GCA_013400235.1 Oriolus oriolus
CGCCTGGGAGGAAGTTTGCTAAAGCTTCGTTGCGGATGGGGGGTTCCACCAAAGCCTTTAAAAGGCAAAACTTGTATTGCTGTGGGGTTTTTTTAAACTTCACAATGTTCTTGGCTTCCCTCCCAGCCCCCCGTGCCATTCCTTAACTTAAGCATCTGTCAGCTAAAACTCTTTACAACCAGCTGAAAATACTGCCCAGCCGGCTGTGATCCCAAGGGCTCTGCCTGCTTCTTGCAGCAATCCTGCCTGAAGCACTGCAGAGGGAATGCCTACCCTTCTGACACACGGACCAAGACACTTGAGATCCAGAGGCACAGCTTGTTTTGGAAGGTGCTAGCCTGTTGTGTTAGGATTTCCCACCTAAAGCATAGAAAACTGGAGGTGCCAAAAACATCCCGAACCTTGCTGGAGGCAGCTGGTAGGAGAGGTCGGGCAGGATTCCAGAGCAGCAGCATCATGCACTCTTGCATCAAAAGCTAAACAAACCCAACAAGCTACTTCTCTCAGGCAGACATAGGTATTGAGAGGGAGAAGCAGAGGGAGATGTGCCACACTTTGTGCCACTGTGTGCCAGGGCTTCAGCCCGAGCTGGCACAGCTCTACTGGTGCTGCAGACTGCTGATCGGGACTAAGGCTTTTGGTAATGGCTTTGGGGTAAGTGCCACTCCTGTAGGACCAAAGGCCATTTCTGGAGAGGAAGGGAGGGTTGTGGCCACGGCAGGGTGCTCACAAACCCCCCTCAGGTTGCACCTGGGTGGTGGGTGCTGCTGCCCAGGGGCAGGCCTGGACTGAGTGATTCCCTGTGACCATCAGGTGGGATCATGCAGACCCTGAAGGCCTCCTGGCAGAAAGACCCCAGCACCTGGTGCCAGGAGAGGGACAGAAGCCCTCCCTGAGAGACTCACTCCACCACAGCAGCAAATAAGAAACCTTCCTGCTTCACTTCTGGCTGCTCTGCAGGAACTGTTCTTTGACTACAGCCTCACTGGAAGGACTGACAACCTCATACCGAGCCTGAAGCATGCACATTTTCCTGCCCAATGCCCTTCAGCACCAAGGTGTTTTCAGTACCTGAGAATAAAGGACACTGTAACTGTTTCCCATTTGCTGGGTGTTGTGTCTTTCTTTGACTTGGGTTTTTGCCTATCTGGGAGCTGCAAGGGAATGTCTCGGGGGTGCACTCAGGGCTCTTGTGCCTGTAGTAGGGAGATAATAAGTCACACACGAAGCAGAAACCGCAGCTGCAGCCAGAGAAGGAAAAGGTGGGCTGGGAACCAGCTGGGACACCCTCACCTCCGGCACCTCCTCCTTTCTGTGTTTGTCCCTGCCACGGCTCTCCAGGCACCAGCTCATCAGGTGGCTGTTTTGGCCACCCGAAGTGCCAGGCAGTAAGAAGGCACCAGCTCAGGTCCTCTAAGTGATTCAGGAAACTTACAGCAGGGCTCTTCTGAGAAGGCAGCTCCTCACTTCTCTGCTTTCTACTTCGAACTGCATCTCTCTTTTCTAACCCACCCTTGCATAGCATGCCCACCTCTTGCCCCATGGGCTGCCTACCTCCCACCTGATCTCAGCCTGCTGTGTGCAAACAGACAAGGGGTAAGGTGAACATGTTCTTCACTGGAATTTCACTGCTCATGTGGTGTCTGCCCAGACAGGCGATACAGGACCTGAGGCAGGAGCAGGCCATACGCAGCACCTGGTTTGCCAGATCTCAGCTCTTGGTGGTTCTAAAAGTTATCTTAAGAAAATCTTTAAGACTTCTCATTTAAGAAACTAGGAAACAGCCTAAGCTGTTCACCTCTAGCATTTCACCTCTAAATTCCCATGACTCTTGGAAGAGTTGTCCTCTATGAGGAGCCTTGTGGGTCTCTTCCAGCTCAGCATGTTCTGTGATTTTGTGTGAGCCTGACAGCAGGGTCTGACACAGTGGGGGGAGCCCAGGGAGGTAGGGGGAAACTGATCAGAGCCATCAGCTGAGAGCCAGAGCAGTGGAAAAACACGGAGAGTGTGCCGGTAGAGGCACCACAATAACCCTGCCGGGGGATGAAGCTTTGCTAAACCAGCACATGGACATGGAGTCTGAGATGGTGAGGAGCGCTGGGAAGCAAGGTCATAGCTCTTCTAATTGCAGCCTAACTTTAAAACATAATTAAGGTGCAATCTCAGCTCTTAAAAAAACTCCGTCCCTAATTAAAACAGAATTGAAGTAATTATTGTGGGAGGAAGCAGGCTCTGCCCCTCCCCAATCTACAGTTCCAGCAGCGTTGTGAAGGCTATCTCTATAAAGTTGCTCTTTAAAAACATGTACATACTCACCAATGAATTATACATGGAATAAATATTTCACACAATAAGGCTGAAAGCCATATTCTTAATAATCACACCATATCAATTAGCCCCTATAAAGAAGAGGAGGAGACATGCTGTGGGCAGTCTAGTTCAGCTCCAGCCCTAGCTGGGAAAAACATCTGTCAGCAGCAGCAAATAGGCACTGTGCTGCCAACTGCACTGAGTCTTTAGCTTCAAATAGGGAATTCAGCCTTTGGGATGTAGAAGTGCTGCAGGGATTGTGTGGGGGATAGAAATCTGTACAGCCCACTTGCCCTAGGTGAAGGGCAAGGAGCTGCTGATCTGGGACTAGATGATTATTGGGCAGGATGCATTAATGTGTGACTGTGGTCCATATCTGCATGTCCCCTGACAAGAAAAACACCCCTATCCTTGCTCTAACCTGTGCCTGAGTCAAAGAATAGAGTCACAGAATGGTTTGGGTTGGAAGGGACCTTAAAAGTCAGCTTATTCCAACGCTGCTGCCATAGGGAGGGGCACCTTACACTAGATCAGGTTGCTCAAAGTCCCATCCAGCCTGGCCTAGAACACTTCCAAGGATGGGGCAGCCACAGTGTCTCCAGGCAATCTGTTCCAGTGCCTCACCACCATCAGAGTAAAGAATTTCTTCCTAACATCTAATTTAAATTTCTCCTCTTGTACTTTAAAACCGTTCCCCCTTGTCTTACCACTATCTGCCCATTTAAAAAGGCACCCTCCCTCTTTGCTATAAACCCCCTTTCCTGGAAGGCTGAGTCACAGGAGTTCTTTGAGGAAACATCTCCTGGCACCACACTCCAAACACTCCAATCATTACCTGTGGTGGAGGGAACAAGAAGATTTTATGGCCCTGACTGGCTGCATCTGAAGCTCAGGCCATTAGCAGTGTGCCTGCACCATGGGCCGTGCGTGCTGCCCTGCCCAACACAGACGATGGAGGGGAAGTCATCTCAGTCTCACGTCAGGATGACAAGGGAATTACTTCTGTCTGCTCTTAAATACACCTTTAGGAATTCCCCGGGCATATGAGTTCCCCTTTCATATGACATCTGAGAAGGTCTGTGAAAAGTACTGTAGTTGCAGAGGGGAAATAAGTTCTAATACTTTTACCCAGCCTTCCTGAGAAAAATTTGGGGTAAAAAATGGAACACAAATTTTTTCACTGCCTTCAGTGCTCCCTCACACCTGCAGCAGCTATTTTATTTTCTTAGGTTATAAACTGAGGGATCTATCTGAGGGAAACACAGGACAAAATAACGAGGGGATGTAAACTGGCATGGCACCATTTTGGGTCAACACAAATGCAGTGAAATACATCTGGCCCAGATTGCCCTGGAGGTCTGTAATGCAGAACAGCAGTGACAATATTTCTCCCATAGTAACAGGTGCTGTTTCCTTCCCCCCATCACATGCACAGGGAGATGAATAATGTAATAGCTGTCAGGAGCATCTGTTCATTACTTATGCAAGTCAATCCCACATTGTGCTTTAGGGTGTAAAGCGATCTCTGCAGAAAATCCATCCCTACGGACATCACTGTCACGGAATAAGATGTACTACGGTTGATTTATTTTTTTAATCCAATGAAGCTTAAGTATTAGCTACCCATCTCTTAGGGAGGAATAGCAAACCAACTATCTAACAGAAATAAGTCATGGATGGCAAAAGGAAGATGGATTTGTACAGTTTTAAAAACATAATTTAAATATGTGGTGTGGCTTGCAGAGTCAAATTCAGACAGTGTAAAGACATGCATGAAATTTAAGTTTTGTTAGTAGGGATAGTTAGATACCTCTGCAGAGCAATTCAGTGGGTGCAGACAGGACAGTAAGCATGGATGTTCTGAAAACCAGTGAGAACCACCAGGAGTAAGGACTTAGCAGAACTTGTTTTCAGATTACGGTCTTGTTTCAGTTCATGGAGAATTCAGAAGTTACACAGAAGCTTCAGGAGCCCAGTAGATGCTGGTTTCATTACTCATTCTGTCACTTGCTTTCTGGGTGACTTGAGGGGAAAAAATTACCATTTCATGCCTCAATTTTCCAATGTGCAATAAAAGGATATCAGCATTTCACATTCCCTTTAAAGTGGTCTGAAAGAGAGATTAGACATCCTACGCTGAACAACAAGAAGAGCTGTCATTGTTAGCTATGAATTGAAATGAGTGTGGCAAAATGTGGCTGTGGCACTACTGGCCCTTGGAATCAGTATTAAAAAGCACCTCGATCAATACGTCTTGCCTGCAAATGCTACTCGCAAAGCCAGGTAAATCTGAACAACTGGAGGGAAACAGATTGGCAGAGTGAAGCAGTCCTTGCTCAACCAGCACATTTCAGTACATTATTCTTGGCTCTGGCTCCAGCTATTTTCAACAGCACTAAACATTCATTAGATTAAATCAAATGAACCACATTCTTTAAAAATAGCCAGAGCCTTGTCGTGCCAGTTGGAAAAACCAACAAGTTTATTGGGTACTAAAAGAGATAAAATAAATTAAAAATAAATAAATAAATGGAGTCATATTCCCTCCTGGCGCAAGAGAGCACAACTCCAAGGAGAGGTTTTTGGCTCCTCAGTTCAGCACAGTGGTAGGTAAAAAAAGAACATTCTCAACTAGCTAAACCAAACAAATTAAGAAGAAATATAGACAGTCCAGCAGAACCTCCACGCTGAACTGCAATGTAGGCATATGTTCAGCAAATGTTAGGATACATCATTCTTATCCCTCTGCTGTGGATGTCAGCACGGGTTGGATTTATGGCAGCTTAGAAGAGTTGCCGTGACCTAACAGCATCCTGGCACACCAACTCTACTGTAAAGCCAAGGGCCACAGCCAGACCCATCTGCTCTGCTATGCTGGACCTCATCTTTACATACTGCTCACCCACCTCTCCCAAACATCACAAGTTTTACTGACACCAGCCTTTCTTTCCAAATCTACAACCCATCTTTTCTCTTTCTCTGCATTCTGTAAAGAAGGAAGAGTCTACGGAAGGAGAGAAGTTGCATGGAGACTTATCCCCAAAAGTATCTTTAAAAGATCATCGAGTAAAGGTGGATGGATTATTGTAGAGCACACCACAGAATAAGATACACGTATTTGCTTTCATGTGATTCAGTCTGTCTCAAGGGAATTTAGAGTTTCCCCCCAAACAGGCATGTGGGTACAACCTAGGATAGTTTCACCCACTCTCAGGAGCAGGACATGCCTGCAGAGCACATGTGCCCCTTCAACCTCCAGCCTAACTTTGCCTCTCAGAGATCTCAGAACAGATTCCTACATTGTCCAGTTCCTCTGGTTTCCTGGGCACAGGACCAATTCTCCTATATATACAGCTTCTTCCTAAGCAGTAACCATTTGCTGACTGAGTTGCTTTAGAAAACAGTTACAAGCTGGTGCAAACTACAGCCCCGTTACCATCCTCGCAGACTGCAGTGTAGGCTCACCTGCTCCTGGACTGGCTCTACCGCTTCAGCAAGGTCTTGTGTGAGCAGAGGGGACTTGTCTGGCCCGCCAGCAGCACCACGAGATGAGTGATGCTCTGATGAGGCTGCAGCAAAGAGCCTCACTTCACAAACCAGTCTGACCTGGGAGGTCCCGAAAGTGAAACCACACACCACATTGTGTTGGTACAGTATCGATTGGTTGCTGGGGAGCTGTGCTGGATGGTGGGCACATCCTGAACGAGCTACTGGTCAGAATCAAAAAACCCTAACCCTTCAGCAGAAAAGAGTGAAATAAAAATTTAAAGCAGGTTTTGTGTTCATTTCCTGAAGCACTTATCTCCATTAGAACGGAGACGTGTCTTTGGGAGTTACAGCAATACCCAATGACAGAAGACAAGGAGCATTAAAGCGCTGCCTTTTGGACATGTTTTGGCTCCTGTCTTACTGTGTTGGGCCTCGGTGGGGAAATCACGAGCCTATCTCAGCCCATCATGGTCTGCTTTCCAAGACAAACAGGCGCCTCACCCACTTGTGCATGACAAAGGTGAGTTGTTCTAGCAACTACAAACTAACAGTGTAGCAAAAATATTCCTGGCCTGCTTGTCTCAGCTTGCCTGAGGTTGTTCTGTTTGGATGGTAGAAGCCACAGCTGATTTTCCTTTAAATGCCATTTCTCTTTCTTTAGAGTAAGTTGTTACCTGTTTTCGTTTTTTTGTTTGTTTGTTTGTTTAATGAAAGAGTATTCAGACTCTTCCCGGGATGTTCTGCAGGAAATTGCAAGTTCTGTTCATCACCTTTCCCCCACCCAGTACCCAACACAAACAGTGTTCAAGGCAAGCTAAAAGAAAAATTAAAATACTGGCACACACTATTTGCTACTTAGAGAGAAAATTTTCTCTGCTTGGCCAATCTGGAGGAATTGCACTGGAATTAAAATAAAATTCAACGTCAATATTGTAAAAGCTTATATTTATTTGGGCCAAATTACTGCATAAACTGTATTTTCCACTTCCCTTTTATTCTAAGGTAAAAAGAATGCAGAGGAGTTCTTACCAGGCAATGTTTAAGATGGCAAAGCTTTCTGATTTACAATACCAGATCTAAGACAAGCATAAAAGAATCTGTAAAGCTGCTATTGAAACTTATGGTGGGTATAAATAACAAGGGCACACATAACAGGCAGCCTGCTGTGCAGAGAATTGAAAAAAAAAAGTAGTTTTAAAGCTATTTTTATCAGCTGGTGGAATGACTGGCTAGAAAACAACCCTTCTTCTTTTTTCAGTGTGGAGCACCTCTGCCTGCTTTCATTCTTTGGTGTCCATATACCAGCAGTTAGGATATTTTGAGGATGTTAGCTCTCTGACAGGCACGATTTCTGCTGATATCCTGTACAGAAATGCTGCTCCTGGGAATGCCAGTGAGTGCTTGCCAGTCTAGCACCAAAAACTCTGGAAATCCCCCTTCTGCTTGGTACCATCAGACATTGCCAAAAGCTGGATTTCTGCACATTGGAATTTCCAGTCACCTCAAGACAGAAAACTCTCTTGTCTTTCTGTGAGAAGGACAAGTACATGATGTCATAGAGTACTTTTTAATTCCTATGTTCAGGCAATCTCTTGGTATGTAACAGTTCCACATTACATGATAGTTCCATGAGCCCTTTGAGTTGTCAAGAGCCAACAGTCCTGCCAAATCATTTGTTGCCTTTTCTGTCTCTCCCAGGTGCCTACTCCTTCCTGCTGCTTCCCCTGTGCCAACAGAAATGTTTGTGCAGCCTCACAGCGAATCTGATCTGCAAGTGGATCCCGGTTAAAATTAACCTAGTGGGGAAAAAAAGGGTTTGTTTTTGCCCAGATCAGTTCCTTGGTCTGCCTTCGTTCTCCTGTCAGTATTGCTCAGATTTCACTGCTAAAGCCTCAAGCTGAGTGGGTGTTGCATCACCTGCACTGCTGTGCTATCTCCTGCTCTGGGTGATCCCACTTGCTGTGCTAGATCCCGGCTGCTCAGGTAGGCACAGGACACATTCCTGATGCTCAGGGCGGTTCAGCCTCCCCGTGTGAGCAAAATGGGTACTTCCAGCTGGCTGACAATCCTCTGCTCAGCTGGGAGAAGCACCAACCCCCAGGGCTGCTGAGCCCAGGCCCGTCTCCGTTGCGCCTGTGTGTCCCGTTTTCTGCTGGCAATCAGGAGCTGATGGGAGCGGGACGAGCACTTTTGCATTTTTACGTGCAGAAAGGCACATCTTTGGAGTAACGAAAGGCTGCAGCAGACTGAACACTGCAGAACGTGTCGAGCTCCCAGGTGAGGGCTGTGTCCCAGCAGCACAAGCACAGCAGAGCTGTCTGAACAGATGTGCAGTGGCCAGGAGGGTTACAGGGTGTAAAGCCTGAACCGCCTTCCCCAGCCATCCGTGCACAGAGCTTTTTTCAATAAGGTTTTCACAGGTCAGATTGGCACTGAGAGCACCCTGATTCCTTCACACTGCATGAAACCTAATTTGACTTTTGTAGTCAGTGAAAAGAAAAATGTTCTTATTTCACTGAGTAGGAGTCCTGCAGAGTTAATAAGTTCTTTCATGCTTTTCTGAAGACTGGCATTTAGTTTTAAAGCCAGAATCTGTTCTCTGGTAGCTATATGCAGTTCCTATAGATTTCCAAAGAAACTGGATATGTGTTCCTTGGCAAAATGAAGCTATTAACTTAAAATCCTGATGATACATGAAATCTACGGAGAAAATAAAGAGCTGGGTACAGTCTGGAAGACATAAAACTGAAATTTACAAAGACCTAAAAACACCTTTTAGAAGTGTATCTTGAGTTCATATATTTTGGTGTTCCTCCCTAGCCTAGGAAATAGAAAAATGCCCTTGAAATATGAACACTGGGTGCTACTGTTGAACTTGTAATCTTTTTGGCTTGCAGAAGCAAAGGGCAATAAAAAAACCTGTAGTTTGGCATCAGAAAGTTTAATGTTATCAGTGAGAAAAATGGAACCTTAGGTTCACTTCATGAAAACGGGACTCACCAAAACTCACGAGCTGCAAATTGTCTTGCTAAGGAGAAGAAGCCAGGGCTGCTTTATCAGTGAAGTGTTGGATAGTGTATGACTGCTGTTTTGCTTGGAAGGCACACCTTTAGGGAGGCTGGAGGCCATCCCAACCTTTCCTGCAATATGCAAGCAATTATCTCTATTTTTATGCTGTGTCAAATTTAATTTGTATTTTGCAAACTCTGGAAAGAAAAAAAATACTCATTTGACTGCATTGCAGTTCTGCAGAATCAATGAATGTTTGATGCATTTATGAAGAATATATGATACAAATATAAAATAGCACCTTCTAATAAATGCTTAGGACATCCAAGACAAGAATGCTTAAACTTCTGTTATCCTGTTCTAGATTGTGAGAGACTTATTTAAACAGATTTAAGGAAAATGCAGTCAAACAAGGGCCCTGCCTTAAAGAAAAGTACAGTTCTGTAGTTAAAGACAACATTTTTATGAAGAAATAATGTTCTTTATAAGACCAGCTAATATGAATGGAAAAAGATTCACTGGCATTTATGTAAATGACCTCCTGTTCTAGACTTTTAGACCATCATAGTGGCAATAACATTAACTCTACTTTCTAAAATTTGGGGTTAATCTGAACTAAGCAAATTTGACATTGTTTCAGGCTCTTTTACAAAATGTGTAACCTGGGAATAAGTGGTCTGACAAAATGCTTGCGCAAATGACAGGAAAATCAGGCTTCTTGTGTCAGGATCAATATATCAAATCTGTGCAGTGTGCTGAAGCAGATACACAGAAATATAATTTCTATTACTGGAAATACATTATTTAATACACATGTGCTTTGCCTATCTCTGGCTCAGACCAGTCAGGGAAATGGGATTTTTAGCAGAACTAGTTCACTTCAAAACATGCTCATAAAATATTTGTTTAAGATTAGCAACGGAAGGACCAGCCCAGCAGCATACAGGCCTTGCAGGGTACAAACACCACATTTAGTCCCTTTAACTGTCTGGAAGCTGAAAGAATGGGGAGGCAACATTTTGAGGAAGCCAAAATCATCAGATATTAGAATTTGTCTTACTGCAGTTCTTGCAAGGATCAGTAGTTATAGGTTCAATCTTTGTGATGGTACTATTAAAAAGCACATCCACCGTTCAACATTAAGTCAGTAGGGATGTCAGGCCTGAACCTAGAATCAGCAGTTTACTTTTCCTTCATGCTTAAACTTTTAAAATTTCAGGGAAAAGGATAAGGCAGTAAGTTACAGAATACTGAAGCAAAGCAGAAAACCCTGCGGAACACAACGAGTGATGGTGCACTGAAGCTGGTTACACAGCAAAAAGCCCAGGCAAACAACTCCCATCCCACTCCTCACCCCACAGTCCTACATGGATTATGGTTCAATGTCCATCTGTGAAAATGCTAAATTTAGTCTGTCCTCGGAGGAAACACAAGACGCAAGTCATGCACATGCTCTGGCTGATCTTTGAGGATGACCTTCCTGTCAGCTCCATGGGCCAAGCGCTGCACAGCAACCCCCCCTCCTCACCACACCACTGTATTTCAAGATTCACGACTAAATACAGAGGAAATAGACTTTACTCAAGGAGCTATTTTTATACCCTTCCTCTGGGTGCTTGTTTTCCACTGGTGGGGCACAGGCGTGGGGATGCTCTGGCTGCTGGCTTTGGGTCAGAGCTAGTGTAAAACCTCGTGGTACAGACTGAACTGCCTGCTTGCTCTGGTGTCTCTGCACTGCACTGAGGCACCGCAGCTCCCAGGAGGAGAAGAAACAGAAGGCATCTATAAGGTTCCTTTGCAGTTAATAAAAAGAATATTCAGATAGTTCAGCAGGTGCTGCCCCTGGATAACTGTGCAGAGTCCTTTGGATAACCCCTGACCTGCTCTCTTGACCCTGAGTACCACAGCAGGAGAGCTGAGTCCTTTCTCAGTACAACAACCGCTGCTCAGACTCTGTGAGCACCATTTGTGGAGTCCCTTCAAATCAAAGGCCCCTCTCCCTGCTCTGATCTTGCTAACACAAGGGAAGGCTGAGCTCTGCCATTCTATGAACAGACACCTGCTGGGATCACTGGAGAGCTGGGGACTGGCTTAGAGTCAGGAAGATGCCTCTGGTCTTCCCCAGACCATATGGGATGCTGCCTAGCCCACATTACTCTAGGAAACTATCTCAATTAATTACAAGTCTAGTATTTACTCAGTAGAATTGTCTTTGGTCTTTGTGATTTCCCAACAGCTGGGACATCAATATGTGAGCAATAAAAATTAAAGAGTCTTTTTCCAGCATGTGTTTGAAGACAAGTTGGGAAAAAAAGGACTGATGCAGTCTTGTTTGAGCAGGCATGCACAGCTGAAGTCCTCTCAGATTGTCCCATCTCAGAGGGCTTGTGGGGCCAGGAGAGGGCTGTGGCCACCCACTGACCCATCACCTGAGCAGCCAGGGGCCAGCCTGGACCTCCCCTTCATGAGCTCCAGCTGAGGAGGGACGTTCTCACTTCTCTGCAGGATAGCAAAAGGGATACATCTGGGTTGGCTTAACCTGGCCGTGGAATGCATGGGCTGGCCCCAGGAAAGCAGGCTGGGAAGGCAGACAGGAGGGCATGGAGAATTTGTGACCCTGGTCTTCTGCAGGGGCTGTGCAATGAGCTGCGGTCCTGAGCCTGACACAGAGAGGGACACCACTATTGAGTTTCTCCACATTTTCCTTGCCAGACCAGGTGCTGAACCCTCTGGCATTCTTGGTGAATCTCAGTGGTCCACAGCATTTCAAATTCCCTCAATTTTTTTTTTCCAGTGATAAAACCAGCATAGACACCGAACAGTGAAATTTGGAGTTAACCTGACAGTGACTAGGTGGATAAATTTTACCCCCTGTCAGAAGGGGAAGCAAAGGCAAAGTAAACAAGAAAATTTGCAGGCCTTCTCTCTTTTAAACAAAGAATCCTGTGTTTAAAATAATAAAAATCCACTGCACAAAACCAAAGCAACTTCCCTCAAAAAAGCCTTTCCTGTTTTATCAAAGCATTCATCAAAATTGTCCTACTCCACAAAAATAAAGTTCCAGGTAGAATACTGGAGGCCTTTTGTTTTTGACTAGATAACTGAAGCTGAAAGAAGCTGAAGCAATAAAGTGACTTTATAATAATAGTATAAGTGACTTTACTGGTACCTGGTATGTCCTAAACAAATCCCCATGGCTGAACGTAGGTGTTAATATCTAGTGATGCCATACAGAAAATAAAAAATAATGAAACAGAAATACCACATCAGTGAAACAGGCTATTCACAAGCCATGGGAGTGTGGCTCCAACAGCCTGCACACGAGCTGTGCCTGTCACTTATAGTGAAGGACACATATTTCCCAAGGATTTTTCAGTATAGTTTTGTTTTCTTGATGTACCCATCAGGTAAAATCCCTGGTAGAGCTACAGGCATAGTGATAAGAATCTTCCTACACAGGTCATCTTCTCAGCCTTGACTTGGCCCACCTCTTAGACACAATGAAAATCAGATCTCATCACCCATATTGCTAAATATTTGTTTATTTTTTCATTGTTTTGGAGATGACTGAGCCCAGGAGAAGGTAAAAGCTTGGATAACACCAAGGATGGATACTTTATGGGTGTCTGAGTTGTTCTACAGGGTGACTGTGAAGCAGGAGAAAGCACAGAAGAGTCGGATCAAAATACAGCAGTAGAGAGGCGAGTCAGGCATCACCAGCTCTCCAGCACCACGGCAGACACTGCCCACTGAGGCAGAAAGGAGCAAGGTGATGGGGAGAACTGTGAAGGGCCATCAAAGTGAAGGCAGACAGACTATGTTTGATGAGAGAGAAGAGGGAGACTCAGTAGAGAAAAAACAAGGGAAACGGTGACCTGACTCAAACAGCAAAGTGGTTTTGAATTCTTTCATCTTTATTTTCCCATTCCTTTCACGGCTGCATGAAGTCACACTTGGATTCTGAGGGAGAGCAGCAGCCCTGAGCTGGGCTGTGGCAGCCCTTGGTGCCAGCCCACAGAGCTGCCATGTCCCACGATGCTGGTGACTGACTTGTTCCAGCTGCTCTATCATAACCAAAAAGGAGTGAAAATGAACATTTCCTGATGTGATTTTTCTATGTAAGCCATGTCTTGAACTTGTAACAAGGATGCCATGAGGCACTTGCCAGCAGAAGGGGTCCACATGACCTCTCTTGAAAGACAGCTTATACTACAAAATTTTGACTCTGAACACCCTTGTTGGATCAGTATTAGGAACAGAAGTGAGGGTTTGTTTTTTCATTTAAATATTGCATATTTATATTGACAATGGGAGCCTGAACATTGTTTGATAAAAACCCCATGACCAGCTTATGTACCAGTTAAATCAACTGTGTTACCTAATGAAATGTTTCCTTTAGTTCAGAGCCTTACAAACATTTTAATCGACCGCTCTTCATTAAGACTTTCAAAAACAAAAACAATTTCTCAGCCTCCACAAGGACAAATGAAGGTTTAATGCAGCGCACTAAAACTTCTGAATCGTCCTCACACAGCTCCCCTGGGACATCAGGAGTCATTACCATCAAATATGTTTGCAACAGAGATTGTTTAAAACACAACCGAGAAAGCGCGTGAGCCAATGCAGATCGCAATTTAAAGCTCAACAGGAACAGGGATATAACAAAAGCAGCCTAGACTCTTTTCCCTCACTAAAACCCAAGATGTTCTTAAAAAACAGAGACGTGGGAAGAAACAATTATGCTTTTCCCTACACAGATGTTTCTTCTGAGATCAGGAACTGGAGGAAAGAGTCTTTCAAACACAGCAAGAGCTGGATTAGCCTCACCAGCTTTGCACACTAATGCACCAAATGACCTGCTCTTTCCCCCATGGAGAAGTTACCAAAATGCAGGTCTCAGTGTGACTTCTTTTTCATTGATACCACTCTTCTCACCAGCCTTGTTAAATCCTTATTCTGCTTCCTGCTGTCCCATTCCAGCCTGCCATGGCACCTACCAGCCCCGGGCTCTCTCAGGCTGCGGGTGACCCCCAAACACGTGAGCTGTGACTGGCGCAGCACCGAAACTCTCGTCCCTCCTGCCCAAAGCCTGGTGCTCTCCCAGTGACACACCAGGACAAAGTGACCCATCTGGGAAGCACAGGCAAGATGGGCACCCTGCTCACATACACCTTGCAAGATCTCTCCTGCTGGAAGAGATCCAGCTATTTCTCAGTTTGTTCTGGTACGTGGACCCACCACTGCCACCAAAGCCCTGCTATTAAGCGGCCTTCAGCCTGCACAGCAAGATGTTTGCACAGAGGCTCTTTTTAAGGCTCTTAAAAAAATATATTCCTCATCTCCTCCAGAGATATGCACCAGACACAAGTATCCTGTGGGCAGGATCTGGTTTGGGGCCCTGAACGGGACATTCCTCTCATATATCATCAATCCAAAACAAACGCCATGAAACCCTACCTTTTTTTTAATGCCCTCTTTTTCTTTTTGTGATGAAGGTTGCTTAAAATTACTGCAAGAACTAAACTTTGTTACTCTTTGAATTACCCCATGTGTTCAGTGTTACAAGAAAAACACGGTATAAAGGGTCATAAGACAAAGACTTTTGAGATCAAAATTTCATCTAATTGTTTCATGGGCCAAATTCAAATTTGGAATCACTCAGTCAAAGTTAGCAGGTTGACACCAGGAATATGCTTGGCGCAGTGTGCTTAATGAATATTGGCTAGGTAATTAAGTTGCTTTCTATCCAAGTGGATTTCTCTCTCAATTTGAAATTTATAGCTTAATACCTTAGAGCTCAATTGTAGGGTAAAAGAAATAGAAATAAAAGTCACAGCTTTCCTGTAATTAGTCATGTAGGATAGTTCAAACAGAGCTTCATTTCAAGTACCAGAGATCTCTCTTCTTCCTTCCTAGGAAAGCTATTCAGAAGAAAAAACATCCTGCAAATTCTGGAGTCCAGTAACAGAGACTGCAGACAAGTTCCTTTTACTCAGTCATCTGTATACCACTTGCAAAAGGTTAATCCCAGAAACCTGTTTGCCTTTTTACAGAGGGTAACTGCAAACACTGTCAGATCATCAGAAAGGAAGGACAGGCAAGAGGATACTTGTGCTCTGAGCTGTAGTCAGGTCTTGAAAAAATCAAATGTGTATCCTCCAAAGGAACACAGCCAGGAGTCAGACGGAAGGCTGTGAGACCAGTCCTTAAAGTCTCTGCACTCTTACTGATCAACAAGAGAGATCTGTACAGATACTTCATTACAAAAGGCAGGAAGTGTTCTCTTCTGGGTTTGTTCTGTTATATTCACACCACCTCTTTCCCTTTGCAATATTTTATGTTAATTCACCACCTATTTTCAAAGGAATAGTGTAAAAGAGTGAGGAAGAGCCAGACAGAGCACATGCTCAGTTGTGAAGTTCGGTTTTGCATTTCCAGGGGCTTTCAGCTAGACTGTTCAGAAAGGCTTGATGAGGACCTGATGAGGATGCTTTACAAAATGTTCTGGTGATCCCACCAAATCTTTCAAGCCTTCATCTGTTCAGGTGTTGGCTGACATATTACTTTCTTTACTCTTTCACTTTAAGGACAATAGGCAGCTTCTGTGAGCCATGATTTACATTTATACTCCACCATTACTTACAATAGGACCAAACAGAGAAATTTGCAGTTTCCCTCTATGCAGATGTAACTATATTTTGATACTTGGCAAAACTCTGCATGTTTCTAAAATAGATGGCAAATTCTATTATTAGAAATGTTAAGTTTTGAGTATAGGTACTTTCTGTTCTTGAAATTGCAGTGCTTGTAAAAGCAAAGAGTTATGTGCCTTGGTAATTGCAAGCAAAATTCAGCTATTAACCTGCTTTTCTGCCCCTGTGTATGTTTACATACTTGAAGCAGAACAGGAACATCATTAATGTTGATATAAGATGTGCCAGCCTTTGTTCTGGGTTGTAGAGAAGGGCAAGAAATTGTGGAAGCCTGGACCAAGGGATTCTGCACATGACCTGTGCCTAAAGCTACTGGAAGTAGAGAAGGGCACAACTCTGAATAGTCAGAAACCATTTGTCATGCTAATCTTTCCAGTACCTCATGAGACCAGCAGGCTCTTTCAGCAGCTACTGCATTTTCCCCTTTAAACGTACTCCTCTTTCTTTATTCCCAGCATCTGTTCATTCAGTTTAAACAATTTCCTGTTTTCCTAATAGAGGGAGAACTGATTAGACACAGAGCCTATTTGCTGTACTCTGGCCAAAGTTGTGGATTGGGTGGTTATTTTTATTATTTCTAGCTGCACTTCTGGAGATCCCATTAATTCTGAGGCTCCCTGATACAGCTTTGGTATGTGCAGGAAGAAAACTGAGGCCAAGGGGAAAGAGATGTAAAGGAAATAAAGGCCATGAATACATGGCTGGAGCCAGCCGGCCCCAGACTCGCTCGGCACTTACTCAGAGATGCTGGGCCAAGAGGCAGCTCCAGCCCGGGAGCAGTGGCAGTGTGTTAGGTGAGCAAACCTGCCCACAGGCAGGCAGAGCATGCCAGCAAAGCCTCGATGCTCTGCTGACACAGCCTGGTGGCTTCCAGCTATCAGCGGGCTCTGGTCCAGCAGCCACAGCCCAGCACTGTGCCCATCCTGCCCTGCCTGCAGTGCAGTTGTGCCCTGAAGCTCACACAACCGTACCAAAAGCAGAGTCCCCACGTCCCTGCCAGCCTCCAGCCCCTGTACCACCCTGTCTTCATCCTCAGGGTTTCCTGCCTCCCTTTGCACAGCCTACTCTTGCAGTGTTTAATTTTATTTAATTTAAGGAAAAGCTCTACAACCTGACGCTCTCATGTACAGTTTGAGTGGTGTCTCACAGTGCCCTTGAGCAGAGACACAAGCCCAGCTGCTGGACCATGCACACAGCAGACACGTCCCCAGCTTCCTGTGAGTCATGCCAGGCAGTGACTGCTCTTACACAGACCAGGCTGATTTTCAGCTTCACCTTTCTATTAATTCACAGATAATTTGCACGTGAGCAACTGCAGCATTCCTCAGCTGAAGGCCAGGACAGGCTCCCGTGGCAGCAGCAGCAGGGCAGGGCCCCTGGGGTGCAGCAGGGAGAAGAGGTGGCAGCAGGTCTAAGAAGTGCGTGAGGAGTTTGGAGTTCACACTGCAGAGAGAGCTGACAGCTGAGGGGATCAAATCTGAGAGAAGCTGAGCTCTCCTCCCCCAGGTTTGGATCAGATCCTCTTGAAGGGAAACTCTGATAGCAGACTCTGGCCCTACAGCACTGCTCTCTCCCGGGCGTGTGTCCCGCTCTCAGCCTCCACAGTGGGAGTGCGGGCAGGGAGTGAGCACAAACTACAGCTCTGTTTCAGTGCTTTTTCTCCAAACAAACAAAACCATCGAGCCTAACTTGCTCAAGCAACAATGGATCAAATTCTATTTCTCTTAATGCTGAGTGGAAAAAGAATTTAAAAAGACAGTTCAGGTTGCCAGCTTCCAGTCGGGAGTGGGATGATAGGAGCCTTTCTTCCCTGGACCTTACTGGTGTTGTGCATGGCCAGAAGCGGGGCTCAGCCAAAAGGAGACCTGCTCTGGCCACACTGAGCTGAACCAATCCTGGTCTATGAGTCTGGAGCGTCTCCTAAGCCTGGCTGCATGGATGCTGTACGTGGGACACACATTGCTCAGAACAGAACATCAACTGAAGAGGCCACAGACACCACAGAAACGAACAATATTTCACCATTCATTGTGAGTGAAGCCCAAGCTCTCAGGATAATACCAGCGATGTGTTTTGTTCCACATTGATTGTAAAGGATCCTTTCCCCATTGTACTGTGCCATTACACACAATGTCTCCACTTCACAAGGTAGTAGAGTGTACCAGTACTCACTGGTGGCCTCTTTGCAATTACAGACAGGATATACTAAAAGAACATGAACCAGTGTGCACTCTGGCAGTCATAAAATAACATATCCACAATTTGGGGCATCTTGGGTGTATAGACAGCATGGCTTTCCCTCCTTCTAGGCCTTTAGGCACTGAAAACAGTCCCCCTGTTGTTAAAAGTCTTATTTTTACCCAGAATCTCAAGACAGTGATTACCACATAGCAAAAGACGCACAGTACAAACATTGATTCATGAACATGGAGTCAGGCTAGTGCTGTGCCCATTCACAGGGACCTGGGAACAAAACTCACCAAGGACTGAACAGCCTTTTACCCACCGACTGCAGGAGCAGCCCAAGCAGCTTTGCACTTACATGATACAAAAGGGAAAACCCAAAACAGTCTTAAACCAGCTGGGCTGCTGCCGCCTACCTTTTCCTGAAGGGAAGAAGCAATCCATCTCCACACTGCTGCGGGAATGGGAAATGCAGAGAGCGCTGCTGGGGACCAGACCCTCCTGAGGTGGGCTCCGCTCCGTGGTCCGCACCAAACACCAGCCTGGCCTCTCACTTGGCCTCTCCAGCAGTTCTACTGTCTGCCCCACCTGAATGCTCAGCTCGCTGCTGTGGCCCGCTGTAAAGTCCTGGAGCACCACAGTTAGTTCACACCCTCCAGACAACTGCCCAGGTTCAACAGGAAAAAAAAAAAAAAAAAAAAGAAAAGGAAAAAATGTTAGCGAGGGGAGGATGAAAGCAATCATCTTTGCATCATATTTACACTGGCAAAGACAGGATTTGTGTTCCTTAGAAGCCAAGTTAATAATTTGTTTTGTCAAAGTTCAACATGCTGTGGCCCTGGTTTCCTTTACATATTGATTTTGCTGGGCTGAAGCGAGACACCAAAGCTACCCACCCAGTAACCTTTTGAATGCTAGCTGTGGGGGAGTTTTTGAGCCGTGAATTTTCTAGCTGTGAGCGTCCATCAGAAACCCTGGGGGCTTTTTTGTTGCTTTAATTTCTGGGGTCACTTTCTGGACTGGCAATAGCCCAGTGCTGTGCCTCATGGTGGGACAAATTCCAGCTCATCCCTCTACAGCATGAGCAAGACACATTCCCACTTGCCACCAGAGCAGGGAGGAAACAACTTCACTCTTCTTGGAAGACAAGAAACATACCCTCATCCTCCCAAACTTGCTCTAGGGACCTCTTGGGAGACTCAGAAATCCTGATGGGGCAGATCAGGAAAGCTCCTCCCATGCTCTCTGATGGAACCCAGAGGTGTACATATATAAACGCAGAGTGATTGATTATATGCTGACTTTCAGGATTTGTACCTAGGAATAAATGTATCCTTTTACTTCCGTACTGAGGGCTGGAACTGCTGCTTCCCTTCAGCCTCACACCCTGTGACTGTCGAAGAACAACACTGATTTCTGTGTAATCACAGTCTCTGTACAGCCAGGGACAGGGAATATAAGCACTTGTGTGTACATACAGAAGAAGTGATTGTACAGATTTGTTTTTAACAAAGCTTGTGGTTTTTCTAACATAACTGGATCTCAGAGTTGGATTCTTGAGTGTCTAAAAAGGTGTGAGAACGAATCTAAGTTTTTCTGGCCTGAGGAATCTTTCTTAAAGCTCCTCTGCAATGTGGATTTCTTGCTGTTTGCCTGTCATTAGGGGCCCTCCTTCTTTGTCCTGTGTGCTGCCTGCTTCCCTGAGGGATGCAGGATGGAGTCCCTATTCCAGTGTCAAATTTGATAGAAATTTTGACAGAAATTCATTCACTTCAAAAGTTATTAAGATGAGAACAGTAAACAAGCATAATACTATAAACTTTATTTTCATAGGATATGAAGCTAAAACCAAGGATAATATACAATTATTTTAAATGACCAACTTGTAAATCCAACCAAATTGGAAGAAATCTTGTCAGATGCTGAATAATTGTGAAATCAGCAAAAACTGGGGTCTGCTTTTCAGCTGGAATGGGGGAATCCTTGAGGAGAGCACACACATCTCTATAGACTTTACTGCTGAGCTGGTACAATCTCAAAATCCCTTATCTTAGCCCAAGCAGCTCCAAATACACACTCCCATGGGAACAGCCTGTCTCCCCAGTCAGTGGCATAGGGGTTTTTGTGTCCAATGCAAATGTGAAAGAAATCCCACTCACAGGGGTGATATTCACAATTACAGAAAGGGGTCAGTGGACAAGGACTGGTTCTCACCTGTCCTGTGTCTCTGCCGTAGACGAAATGCTAGATTTGGGGAAGAAGAAGGAAATATTTCTCTGAAAGATTATTTGTAAATAAATAGAAAAAACCAAACAAAACAAACCACGGCAGCTGTTCGAGGCCATTCAGACAAAGTGTGGCGTTAATCCTGGCAGAGAGAGCTCAGTGCACTGATGGATGTGCACAAGAGGTCAGTGTAGCACCTGGCTGGGCAGTTTATCAGCAAACCCACCACTTGTCACGCTGACAATCTCCCCATGACTGGAGTACAGACACTCACAGGGATGGTAAGGATGAGATATTGCCATAATATTTGCTGAGGTTTCTTTGCCATGGACTAATTTGAAGAGTAGAAAATCTTCCTGATCCAATGTGGTATATGATTTAGCATGGTGTGGGATATTTAAGACACGAAGAAAAAACTGATTACTTCTTTCTAAATACCCATACATATCTTACCAAAAGTGACGAATTTCTCCTCATTCCTCCACTATTCCATGCTAAGTAAGCTTTCTTTTCCCCAAATTATGCTATCTACAACATCTTCTCTGAAAATAATCAAATTTCTCCTTCTTTTAGGGGAAAATGTGAACAAATACTCTGCTGTATCAGCTTCTCTCCCAGAGAGCTGTTTAGAGCATTCCATGCCCTGTCCCGGAGTACCACTAGGTGTCCGTGTTTGCCATCACACAGCAACTGGATTTTCTATAAAGAATTAACTCCTGCTTGTCTTCGAGGTGCTTATCTAAGAATGAGGTGCAGTGTCTGGGGATGAAGGAGCTGGTTCAGACACACTCATTGCTTTCAATGATATGGGCAGAGGATGTTACAGAACATTAAAAAAATTTCTTCAGATGGTTCAGATTGAATTTTGAAAAAGAAGTCACTTTTATTGCTTAAGCAGGAAAGGTGAAACAGCCCGGGAATATTCCAGGGAAGAAGGCCTGGTCAAGATGACACCTGGGAAAGCTTGGGACAAACAAGGCACTTCCCAGGGAGCACCAGCCTGGGAAGTGCTACCCTAAGCAGCTCCCTGCTCCCTGCCCTCCTCACTGGGGGCTGAGGGGCAGCTGACCTAACATCAGTTTATGGCAGGCCTTGTCATCCCTTCCAAAATAACTAAACATCTGTGACACAAACACATGCTTCAATCTGGGCAACACGTGTAAATGTTATCCCCGAGGAGGCATGTGTGCTCCGTGACCCTCGGGTACCATCCAGCTCTGTGTGCCTGTCTCCTTTGATCCATTAAAAACAGCAATTTAATATAACGAGAACGGGAAGTAATCATCCCCTGGAGGAGCTCCTGGGCACCTGGTGGGATCATTCTTCCTCAGCAGGGGAGATTCTCGCCCCACCAGCTTCAGATTGTACCTTTGATGTGTGAGGGAGGGAGCTCACTTCCCTCAGCTCCCTGGAGGCCTGAATATCCCTGAAGCCATATGAATTTATATCATCTGCTCCTTAAGTATCCGCTGGATAGAAATGTGGACAGGGTTTCCAAATGCTCCAACTGACCAGCTGGAGCCAGTGCTAAAATAACACATTTTCAGGGAAAGAGCCCCTCTTTGGCAGGTGGAATTAAGCAGTTTCCCTTGTACAGGTAGGTGCAGGTGGCAGGTACAAGCAGTTAGCTCAGAGAGGGCCCATAGATTATTTTTAGGTGCCAGCTCCAAAGAACAGAAAAGGAGCTCCTTCCTTCTGCCCAAGGGCTTCCAAGTATTTCCCAGGCCTGTTCTGTGTCTTACATACCACCACACCACAAAGAACATTTTCTTACCAAATTAACCCACAGCAAAGTAATCTCTCTGGAAAACGTACGATATACTAATACATATAGAATTTGTAAGCCACTGAGGAATAATGCAAATACATGACTCCCGATGACAGAAATAATTTCACCTACTAAGTGATCACTCAAGCTGTTAAGTACTTAATTTGTTTTTAGAGAACGATTTTCCAGCTTTAGAGAAGTATATCATGCTTCTCTCTATGCTGGAGCATGGAAATAGGAATACAGATGGACTGCTGGTTTCTCACACATTCCACTTGTTTTGGAAAGAAAACAGAGAATGCCCTTAAGGTTGAACTTCACAGGTAAATGGCTTCACATTTTAACATGTAACATTCACTTTTATTATTCCTGTGATTAAAACCACCATTAAAGCCACTGACTGGATATATTTAGAACCCAGACAGCACTCTAATCTGTATATGGCACAATAAGACACATTAAAATAAAAATAACAATGCGACATGCCTTTGCAGAGCACGAGGCATAACTGAAGGATCTGACACAGGGACAGATCCAACAAATTACACAGCAAGCAACAGCCTTAAAATCGAGAAGAAAACGAAATGGTAGAAGCAAATAGCAAAATGCAATGAGGAAGCAAGAGGGCCCCAAGCTGTCTGGAGTGAATGTGCTGCATGTCCTGAGAGAAGCTGGCAGGAGCCCCAGCCTGTCTCCACAGTGCCTGCCATCAGCAAACCATCTCCCATCCTCTGCCTTCACGTGTTCCTGGGCTAGAAGACATCACTGTGCATTTTCTGTGTAAATGTTTTTGTCAGGATGTTCTAATCTAATGATCACCCCTGAGCTAGAGCGGAGCCCTGCACATTCACCAGTGAGGCAGGGACCCAGCCACAGCCATTGGGAACTCCCCTCTCTGCCGCAGGATGCTGCTCACAAACCTCAGAGCATCCCTGTGAGCGGTTTATGTCGGACACAGACTCTGGGGAATGAGCTTTGTCACTCACATGAGCCTTTCTGCTCCTGGGAACGCTCACCCGAGTGCCCGTCAGCCGCAGGAGGGTGAAGTACAAGCCACCAAAATGATCCCAGGCATGGCCACATCCTGCTGTGGGGGTGTCCAGGCTGCTCCAAGAGCAGGAGCCAGCTCAGGTCCAGCAACCAGCAGGCACTGGCCAGTGCAGGATTACCATGAGACTGTCCTTCCTAAATCACAGTGTATGTGCGTGGTCACTGTGCACCTGCTTCATTTTCAGCCACAAAGCAGCAGCCAGAGGAAGCAAGGCTGAACACCAGAGGCATATTTATCATCATAGTGCAGATGGAAAACACCCACCAGGTCACAGGCTGTCCTTCCTTCCCTCAAACAGATCCCTAAAATAGATCTTAAATAGTAGTAAATCCACTCTAGGTGAAAGTAAAGTGGGCGTGGTTAGCTCTCCACCAGGGTGAGCAGCTATTCGGGAGGTGGGTGTCTGAAGTCTGTGTAAGTGTTTTTAAATATGCCAGCATTGTTGTGGAAATCCACACGAGCTGGTTATTTACATCTCTTCAAGAGGACACAGAGCTCGGCTAGTTTAAACAAAGCATTTTGTGTGGTGCAGCACCACGGCCTAATATAAATTGCTAGTTTTCTGTTGCTGTTAGGCTTTCTGCCTGTCTGGTTTTGGATGAAAGCCAGTTTTGAATAGAAGCATTTAGCCACCATAAACAGCCTATTTCAAGAGGGTGAGAGAGGCAGTAGGAGCAAGAATGGGATTTGCATTCTTATCAAGAGATTAAAAAAAGTGAATAAAATCACTTAGATGTTGGTTCTGTCTGCACTGAAATAAATCCAGGAGCTGTCGCTTTAGCTGAGGGATGGACACGAGAAATTTTATCCCCTGCAGAGTTCTTTGTGAAAATTTCTGTAATTTCATAGAGATTTTCTTTTTACTGGGAGGTTAGAGAGTGAGAGATCAAATTCAGAAAAAGCCTTTTAGGAATTCCAGTGCTAGAGAATTGCTTTAGTTTTTTTTTACTCTATAACAGGCTCTGTTTGGAGTGTGAACTCTGAGTCACCCATGTTTCTCAGTCTAAAGCCTCTCAGCTCTGAAGGATGCTGAGCTGTGAGCTCTGGCAATGCCGGTGAATGCTTTGCTGCATCTGTTCAGGGCTGTTTCTGTGGGGACAAGCTGTATTTCAGGAGCTATGGGCTAACCAGGATTAACCTACTACAGTCAGTAGCATTGCTCTGGACTGAATTGCTCTGAATGGAAAACTCAGTGGAGAATGCCTGGCTGATCTGAGTCCTTCTTAGTCCTGAGGTCCCACCACCCATCTTCCATTAAGATTCCCACTCCTTCTGTTTTGTCTGAACAGAGAGGATTAATGCTTCAGCTTCAGGGGAAGGTCCGTTTACATTTAGGCAATTAATCAAACACATGGCTGGGATAATGGTGACATCCAACGGGCCAAAGGTACCATCTTTGCTCTTCCAGAGGCATCTGGATGTGCAGCATTATAAATAGACACAGCAAGTTATTCCACAGCAGGAAGAAAAGACACAGATGGCACGTGGGACATGTGAAAATGCTAAAGGAAAGGAAATCTGGTCTCAAATAGCACATACCTTTCCAGCATCTCTTGCTGGAGTCCCTACTAGATGCCCATATCCTGACTGTGCTGGATTTCAGATTCTGGCATATGCTGACATCTGCAGAACAGCTTGAATGGAGCTGTCTGAATTATTTCTGGAGCCTTTTTTCCAGAAAGTAAGACTAAAGTCGATCCAAATGAAACAGCACTTCTAGCTATAAAAAATGCTTTTGAAGATAAAGACAACCAGATTCACTTTGTTTCACTCAACAAATTGAACCAGAGCATGCCTGTGTTTGATCTGAAGGTTTCCTCATGGCATTTGGCTCAGAGAGCTGGTACCCAAATTCCATTCCTTTCTCTTCCTTGGAGAAGCACAAAGTGGAGCAGGTATCCTCTGTGCTCCTCAGTGACACACAGCCACAACATCTGGCTCCAAAACCCTTCGGTTTTGCAGGGTGAGCAAAGCAGATGGCTGAAACCCTCCAAAGTAAACCCCACCTGCTGTCTTTTGCAGCCACAAGATGTTCTAAACCAACCCAGGATTAATAAAAATGCAAGAATAGACTGAAATCGGGGAGCTGACTAGCTGTTCTCTTTCATGTTTGGCACAATCTTGAACTGAGGGATCAAGGGTTGCAGTCACAGATGATTCATCAGACACCAACTCCCGAGACACTCCTAGCAAGTACACAAAATCTGATCACGTATTCTGGCCAGGAACTTTGTGAAACACCTTCAGGTATAAGCAGCAGAAGCACGTGTGCACAGTAAAAGTCTTTCTTCACAGCTGATGAGTTTAAAATAGAAACCCAGCTGCTGGCATCACATACCTGGTACTGCTGGAAAAGGAGGACTTGAGTCTGATAGAAGCTTTAGAAACACAAGGAATAAGAAAATGAGCCCTTGCAAAGGGTGAGTTATGTGCACATCTGTCTTTATCTAACTGGGGCGTTCTGCCCTGAGCAGAATTTTAAGGGAGAAACCAAAAAATCTTGCAGAAGCCTTGTTCCCTCCACAGTGCTCCCAGCTGAGTATGACCCCCACTATTTGTTTCTCAGCAAGGAACCTACAGATTCCCTGACAGCAACATCAGGAAATAATTAGGTCCTTAATTAACCACCGCAGCTTTTAAATTACACCAAAAGGAAAACAGTTACCTGAAGAACTGTGAACAAGGGCTCACAGTAACCAGAGGAGAAACCTCAGATGCCCTCTCAGGAAGAGAACAAATGATACAACAATAAATTAAAAAAGCACAATAAGGCCACCTAGGGATGCTTTAGAACAAAGTACACGAGATCAGATTTGCTTAATACACAGATCCCCAGATTATATTTTCCTTATAATCTGGATAATTATTTTAAACAGGTACATTGCTGTCTGCACAGTTATACTTTTAATGGACTTATGAAAAGTGATATAATTTCAAACAATACCTGCAAGAGATCTCCCTCCCCTTATCAAGTAAAAAGCAGACATTTCCAAGCCAAGAAGTTGTAGATTGCTTCAAAGCTATGTTTTCCTGGTCTTGCTGTAAGAAGTGAGGGCTTGAAGGCAGAAAAGGGATAATGTTATATTCTCTTCCTCACCTCTGCCAGCATACAGGAATCAGGATTTAGTACCACTGTGGCTTAGACACAAATAAGACTGATTACATTAGATAGATACCCTCTCCAGTGACAGCCATGCCCAGCTTCCAGCAGACACTCTGCTGACCTTCACTGACCTGCCTCAGGTGCTCTGGACTCTCCTACAACATCCCCCCTGCGATGAATGCTAGATATCTGAAGGCAGCATGGATGGGGAGCCCAGCACACAGAAACACAAAAGCATGCCCTGATGCCTGATGCATCATAGGAAACCACAGCAGTCCTCCTTCAGGGATATTCACCCCTCAAAATGGGTGAGGATCTGCACAGAGAAACCAAATCCATGATGAAGTACTTAAAATATCCCCTGATGGTTTTTTTGCCCAAATTGATGAATTCACAGAACAGATGTTTGACATAAAACTGGCTTTGTTTTTAATTGGAGGAGATTATTTAAACTATGTCTAAGCCATATGGTCCTGTAAGTCTGACTCCCCTCTGCCATTGCTGGAGAGAACAGCTTGGCATCCCTCTCCATTTCCAAGTAGTTTCCTTTTTACAGATTTAATAGCTGCTATTTTTCTTTCTTATTATTGGTCCCTAGGTCCTGTTACTATAAATCAGGGCCTTAGGCCCAAAATTAACTCAAAGGTGGATTTGGACAAGTTGCTTTGCATGATTTTCAGTACTAGGTTGGTTTAATAGAACATAAAGGGAAATGCAGATGTGAATACAGAAAATGCATTGAGAGGAATGGTGACAGTGAGTGGTGTTCATCCCCAAGCCACTAAAGGAAGACCTGGTCCTGGCTGGCACATTTTCCTGCCCCTTTTCCCCTTGCAAGTATCACACTGAAGACAGTGAATCTTCAGAGGGATTTAGTGCATGCTAGGAAAACCAGCACATGTGACCAGCATGACTGATAGAAGGTGCTGGGTGCCAGGCAGGCTTCAGGCTGAAAGAACGTGTGATGGCTGAGGGCATCCTGATGATCTGCTTCAGCTCAGTGCTGCCATTAATCACCACATAAAGCCAGGCCGCTGCTGCTGCAGATTCGCTGCAGGGGGAAACTCTGCTTGAAGCAGAGCAGGAGAGTTTGCACAACTGCTGCATGCCAATACCCTCAGATGGTGTTTGGCACTGAGGAAGAAGGAACTTGGGAGAGATGATCACTTGTGTTTGAGTCCTCCCTACTGCTTGCCTTGCCCACTACACCCTCGGAGCCTTTCCAGCGTTGCTGCAGGATCTTCAGCCCATGATGGGTTGCAGCTTGAATCCCAATAGTTAAATCCTGGGGTTTTCATTCCCTTCCCCATAATACTGCCATTTACTTGAGGTGACCTCACTTGCCAAGTGATGTCACAGTGTGCACGATCGAGCCTGGCACGTCTAAGCAGATGTTTTCAGTGGACACAGAAACAGTATTATGAAATGAAAATATCGCCTAAAACCTGAGCAGCACAAGAGATTACAATGGCCTTTATGAAGATCAGCTTACCTAAAAGAGCATTGAAAGGCCTTTGGCTGCAGTCTTATGCTTCCCTTCTAAAATGAAAGATTGTTGCTTGTACTACTGTAATGTGACTCCCAAATGAACCAGCAGCTGCAGGTTTTGAATGTTATCATTTTTGGCCACTCTGTTTGATAGAGTTGACTGAAGCATGCCCAAAGGATACTCCTCCCATAAAATTTTCTTCTTTAACTACAATAATAAAAAATGGTTGCACACTTTTTTTTGGTGTGTTTTGGTTTAGTTTCTAACAATGTAATAAATTCTATTTCAAAGAATGTAAATCCAAAGAGTTTGATAGTTGATCTCACTTGCTTTGTTTCAACTGAAAGGAAATACTCATTGACTCTGTCATTTACATTTGCTGTCATGTCACATTATCAGGGAGGGCTGAATATTAATCAATGAAATCCAGCACAAACAAGTAGAAGATTGAGAGGAGCCTGAAAGAACTTGCTAGGTTCATTTATCAAAGGCTGAGCAGAATAATAAGGTCTATTGATAAGCACATTCCCAGCTCCTGCTTAATTTCTTTCCCTGAAGACACTTCCAATAAAATTCTCTGGCTTGTGCAACCACTGTTACATGTAAATTGCTCCCGGATGAATATGTTCATTTCTGTTCTTCCTAGACTCAATTCAGCCAATATGAAGGCCTCGATTTTCACAGAGTGAGACGCAGAGTCTGTGTTTATCCACAACACTCATACATGTGCTCTTTTGTTCCCTAAAACCACATTTCTCTTTTGCACTCAATGCATGCAGACGAAGGTGATATGACCGGAGCTTAAAACATCCTCAGGATATTTGACAACGTGTAATGCAAGAGTGTCCAGGAAAAACAAAAGATTTTGGCAGCCAAGTATAACATTTTCAGCCTGAGATCCAAGTACACTTCATGTTTGTCATTAGCATATTCAGTGTGTCTCCAAAGCCATGTGGAGGACACACCCAGGGCAGCTCAGTTACAGAGCTGCTGCTGGGAAGGGACAGAGCCTGAAGTCAGTGAAGTTCAGTGTGAATTGGACACTGCTTCCTTCGGGTTTCATTTGCAAATCCTTGACTTAATCTCCATCTTATCCTTAATTGGCAGATACAAAGATATGTGCTCAGGGGAACCACATTTGGTTTTTTGCTAGTAGCTGGGGAAAAAAAAAGATAAACTGTAAGAAATCCTCTTTCAGAAAGACAGTGAATCCACAGTGTTTGACAGTGGCTCTGAGTTGTTTTATTTCAGCATGAATGGCAAGGGGTTTTGTGGCATCCTAGGTTCAGGAGCGACAGACAACAGGAGCCCATGCATGGAGGGATAGAAGTACTGGAAAGGAATAGGGCTGTGGGAGAACTGGGGCTGCAGCAATGGAGGACAGATGGCAACACAGGGGCCTGGGGCTAAACAAAGGAAGGTGGTGAATACCAGCAGTGATAACCTGCCAGGCTGATAAACAACATTGTAATGAAACTGAGCAATTCCCATACACAACTTTAATTCACTTTGAGATCAGATTCTCAAACTGCATACTAGAGAATCTTAAAATTAAGGAAAAACTATTAACCTTTGCTGCACTTACTTCAACTCCACTTCTTATTACTCTTACATCCACAGCCTGCCTGCCATACTTGTGCTTGTAGCAATCAGCATGGTATTATCCCACCCACTTAACCTGAATATCCAACAGGGTACTCCTTGGCTGAGTATTTCCTTTTTCAGTCACAGAATTATGCTCCTTTTAACAAATCCTGTTTTATTAATTCACTATTACATCATCTATGCTGTAAGACTTTTGGCATAAACATCTGTTTCCTTTCATGAAAAAAGAATGCTAAATAATAAGTAAGCAATTTCCTCTATCCCAGGCAATACAGTAGCAGAGCTGTGTGTTCAAACCTCATTAATCCCCACCCAATCTAAAGAAGAAACTGCTGAAATGCTCTGTTTGCCAGAATGAGTCCTAAGTGGAGGGAAAACATGCCTGAAGTAGAAGAGAATGAATTAGCCTTTACAGCACGAAATAGGAATTTATTGTTGCATCACCACACCTAACACTATGGTTATGAGGTGGTGGCTCTTTCAATGATAAATTTCTGCAAGAAAACAATGAAAACACAATATAAATCATCTTTCCTTCTCAGGGTTCACAAAGCCTTAGGAAGCAGTGACCCTATTAAGGGCATGTACCTAACTTACCAAAGCCTGCACTGTTTCCTTCTCTTCTTTCTGGGTCCCCTTTCTGTCCCTCCAGCAAAAAAGGGACCCTTTCTCACAATGTCCGTATTGTACTGTAACTAATGTCTGCACTGATCCAAGGTGCAGATAAATGAATTTGCCTCTCTCCTGTACCAAAGATATTTTTGTCAGTAATATGCACCACTGAGGCATGGGAAAAAAACCAAAGAGAGTCTGAAAAGTGAGTCTGAAAAGCCTCTGCAGGAAACAGAGAGAAAACTCAGGGGACACATTCAGAGGCAGGCTCACTCTTGGCAGACAGACAGAGGGTTTTGGTCACTGCCACATCACTGCCCAGCTGCAGCAGCAACAGGCCATCTCCTCCCCTCCTGAGCTGAGAAGCTCCTGGGCTCCCCAAGGACAGCCTTTCCCACTGCCCTGCTGCTGCTGCTCCCCACAGAGGGCAGGGGCAGAGGGGACACTTGCAGGTCGCTGAGAGGTGGCAGCAGGAGATGTGCCAGTCTCTGAGACTGGCCCCTTCCCTGGGGGGGCAGGTAACCTATCAGCGGTAGTGAGAACTTATTTCGAAATGTCTATAATGCCCTTTTCTGGCCTTCCAGTGAGAAAGTCACAAATAAAACTGAATGATACTACAGAGACTTTAAATCAGATAAAATACCTTTCTGTCAGGCTGAAATCACTAGTAATGAGCGTAAACAAAAAGTATAGATGAGTGTACAACATTTTCCAAACTGAAGCCAAAGAGAATTATAGCTCTTCACAAATATCTCCAGAGTATTTACACATACCACAATGCCAACAGTACTAATGTAGCTAAACCTTATTTCTTTCATATGAAGGACAATTCCATCTTCTACAGAAAACAATGTTTATCGCCCAGTTTTATTATTTCTTCCTCCTTGCAACTTGGCAGCCATTTGACATCATCCATCTCCATTAGGATACCATGAGTTATCAACACTAGCTGTTTGGACAATTATAATCCCAGATGGTTCCTTTGCAAAAATTTCTACAACTCACTGGCACCACTACATACAGTTGGATTCTAATTGTACAATAAATGTCATTTACACTGGTAGACTCCATTTTCCTTTTTTGATCACTTTATGTCATTTTATGCCATTATTTTTCTCAGCCTTAATTCTACTCTGCAACCCGATATAATTTGACTCATCATCCCTATAATAGGGATCCCTTCTCCTCTTTCAAGCTATATGATAGGAGATACTCTTTGTCATGCATACTGTTTAGCAATAATAAGGGCACACTTTTATTTAAGAGAATTATCATGTGCTTCCATAGACAAGAAATTAAACTAATGTAAATTCATATTTTACCCGTAGTAACAGAACCTGCATCGACTATTGACACAGTGCAACACTTTAACTGATTCAAAGTCTTCTGCAAACACAACTTCTGTGATTTTGCTGGTAAACATGAACAGCGCAGAAAAGATGGACTGCTTTCCCTGTTCACACATTTTTCTCATGAAAAGAAGTAAGCTTATTTCTAAGGAATTGTTAAATAATTTTTTGCTTAGTAAAAATGGCAAGGTAGTCACACAAGGAACACTGAATGAAGTGAAAAAGTGATCTAATCTCATTTCACAAATGAAAAAGTAGCTAGTCAACAACACTAAACACAGAAGCATAGCACCCACTGGAGAAACAGGCAGGAGACCTGTCATTCCAAAAACGGGCTACAGTGTAATGCTGTACATCCACAGCTATAGATCTGGCGTAGTAAGTTTGGGTTTCTCTTTTTATAGAAGTGTTTCTAAAAAACTCCTTTGGTAAACACCAGCAGAGCCCTTCCTCCCAAATAAAGTAAACACACTGAAGGAATTTGGTGCTGTTCTTTTGAAGTACAAGTCTGCTCTCCCCACCCTCTAAAAGGATACCCAAAAGAGAAGGCACTGCTTGAGGAAATGCCTTTTAGCAGGATTTCTCCTTGAGTGAAAGCTCCAGCACCACCTGCTCATGGTAGGAAACTGCTACAGCTCAGGAAAACTGCCTTGGGACTCGAATAACACTTTTTAAACCTCCACCAAAGTTGTTTAGAATCAGGGACGGAAAATGTAAAAGCCAACATACCTTCCCCTCTGGCAGTTCAACAGGTGTGTGCTACATTAACTAACCCAGTCTCTGTGCCACCGCCACCTTGACGTCATTGTTACTGGGTTGACAAAAGGTTTCCATGACAAACGAGAGAGCTGATCTGTTATCTCCCCTTCAGAGGAAACTGAAATGCCCTCTCTCCCATATTCTGCTAGGCCCACCCATCTTGTTTTTGGCACGCAGCGCAGAGGGTGCGTTTCTGTGATTGATTTAGATTTCCCTCTGCTCTGAAACAGACAAACCAACTTGTTTGTTGTTTTTCCCCTAACTTAAACTAGAGGGTGTCACCCTCATCCCACTGCGATCCCACCCACCCACCTCACCAACAGCACAATCTTCTTTGCAGGCATGTTGACTACCATGCTCAAAAAGAGAACAGATAACACTGAAAGAGGACAAACTTTGAAGCAACGAACAAAAAACACTGTTAAGACATTTGATTCTCTTCTTGGCAATAATTTATTACCTCTACTAGCAGGCATGACCCATAATAGTTAGCAGATGTTTGAAACATCTCATTTTGAACTTTGCCTAAGATTAAAAGAGATCTTGTAGAATTTAAATAGCAGCTGCAGAATGAAATAAGGTTGCCTTTCCTAATGTGACAGAAATGTTCATCCTAGCCTTAAACAAGGAGGACTGTTTTATGCTCTGTAAATACTGAGGAAGCTAAATTTTTGTGCACAGGCACCCACACATTATAAATTTTATATGTGTCTAATTTGCAGCAATTGACACAAAATAGCCCCAGTGGAAAAGGCTGGCCCAGCTGCCTGAATGCTTCTTAGGTTTTTGCTACAATTAACCCCAGGCCTGCAGCTCACCACAAACAGGAGAACAGTGCACTATTTTGGCCATGAACATCAGGTTAGCAAATCTGGAGGTACAAATTTATTTATTATCCACATTACTATTCTCACTGCATCCAGGGAGAACCCAGCAGTCCTCAAAGAGGATTATGTCCTGGATATGGAAACGAACCCAAAGAATCTCCAAGGAGCAATAAAATACACTTCACTACAGCTGTGCAACCCCCCCAGCCTCTCTGCCACGCTGGCCCCAGCAAGGTTCCTACCCTGTGCAGCAACACAGTCACCCTTTATTTAAGCACTGGGATTGATGCTAAATTCAGCCTCGTGAGTATAGGTCCTATGGATCCTCTAGGACTACTGATTCCCCTGCTTCTTGTTCCTGTAATGATTAGACTTCAGCCAAGGGCTAATTAATTCACTGACACAGATGGCTAAGCTTCTGAATTGAGGAAGTTAACATACAAACAACTAATTTAAAAACAGATTTAGATCTCAAAATGAATTATTGTTCCCTTTCAGACTACATGCATTTCTTCTGTGCTTGACACTTAAAGATTTTTCATTAATTCCCATACTTCCAGGTTTCTCAATGTTTGCAAACAGAGATCTTATGTGGCAGACATAAGATCTGAAACAGATTTTGAAAGACCCACTGTAGTGAACAAAGATGTCCCTAGCCTTCATGCATCTGGTTTGAGTTAATATTTGTATCCCCTTAGAACACATGAGATTTTTCCTAAGCTAGGCTTTTCCTAGTACACATGTTTTAGGAACATAAGGTTGTAATATACTGCTCTCAAACAGATGTGATTCTGGAGGCTATCCCAAGAACTACTGCTCACCTTTGGAGGGAGGCAAAGTCTAAGCCAAAGGTATTCTATTGTTTTTGGGGAACACAAAATACCTTGACTCCCATTAAGATCATTTTAAATCCTGCTGCATCACAGCTGCTTATAGTCATAAGCATGTAATGTGGCATGTAAGTTCAAGTATGTTATTACTGAATATGAAAATAGCTAACACTTTTGCAAATCTAATCAACGTATTTAATTCATTGTCCCAGTGAGGTTCACAACTCTAAAGACCTTCAAACCAGTGCAGGACTTAAAAAACACACATTTAACCTAACTCTATTCCTGTTGAACAGAGCTCAGCATATGCTTAACATTAGGGGCATGTGCTTAATGGGCTCATGAAACACGTCCTGGTTCACGATTCAGCATGAGCAATTTTCAGCTCTGTTTTCATCTTCCTTACAACCACTAACGTGCCCATGGAATTACGACAGGCCAGGGGCAGGAAACGCAGCACTGGCCTCATCAAGGGGCCCGCTGGGCTGATGGAGCCCAGCACACAGCACCAGCCCAGGACACACCAACTCGTGCCAGCCCCAGTAGGGAACCCTGGTCAGGGTGTTCCATTTACAGCCAGAGAACGGGCGAAGGAAAACCACCGTAGCTATTAAGCATGAAGAAACTATATGCTGGAATAATACCCACAGGTGTTTTTACTACAGATTTACTGTAACTCCGCCACTCCCAGCAGGTGTCAACACTCCTGACTCGGAGAACACACCACCTGCATGCCTTTTTTATTTAATTACCATGATTTCCAGAAATTTGCTCTGCGGCACTTAAAGCACAGTCATTAATCTTCAGTAATCTCTCTGAACAGCAATTTCAACTTTTCTGAGCCTGGAGCCCCTCTATAAAGCAGGGGCTGTATTGTCTGAGCACAGGATTTTATGCAAGGCAGTTGCCATGGCAATGTGACAGGGAGGGCAGAACCCAAACAATAATTGAGCACCAAAGAATTTTAAGTGCAGGGAAAATTCAGAGCTAGATTCCATATTAGAGCTATAGGCTGTCCAAACTTCAGATTTTAAAGCTTAGGAAGACTGGATATTATTATAAGCTCTCTTGGGGATAGCTGTATTCCAGCAATGCATTATCACTGATCTGTTCCCATTATAATCCATCCATTTCACAGAAAACGACATGTTTTGTAGGGGAGTGGAAAAGCAATCTGAAAAGGAACAATTGCACATCCCGGCTTTGGGTAGAGAAAAAAGAAAGAGGGAGAAGGAATAAAAGGTTATAATCCAAACTGTATTTCAATAGAAAGCCTGGCTGTTGTAAAAATAATAATGGTCTTGGCTAGTCACTTGTTGTGAAATAATGAACCTTGTGCACCTTTATAATATTATTGCAGGCATTCTATAGAGCACCCTAATAAAAATGGATGGCTAGCTGAATGAGAAAAGGCTGCTGCATTGTTTTATAAGGCAGTAATCCAGTTCCAGAACACATAAATCGTAAACTCCAAAGCAAAGAGTTTATACCCAAAACACAACATAGCTTTATTGTTATTATTACCCTGTTGCTTTTGTATATGCTGCTACAAACGTATTTTCAAAATAATTAAAATCCAGAAGCGTTAGCAACGGAGCAGACCATAATTGTGTCTCAAGAGTGCTGAGTCCCCCAAGCTGTTACAAACCTTCACATAAGAAAGGTGCTGGTTTTACATTCACATGGATTGGTTTGCCACTTAAAAATGGGAACATACAGATATGGAAGGTAAAATAACCCAGCAGAAGGCCTGGGACATAGATGATCTTCGTTCTAACTCCAACTCTCTTTCTTGTCCAATGTTTAACTTGGACAACTCCACTCTCCTATATCTTTTCTGAGCCTTGGAAACAGGGATAGTGCCAGTCACATTTTCATAAGACCGAGTACAAGCTTGCATTTAAGTAATGGTTATTTTTTGAAAGAAACATGCTGTTTGGATTAGCACATTTAAAGCAAAATAAAAGCCACCTCAGTGCTGCGGAAGTCACCAGTTTCCTGCACACCACTACTGACCCTGAGCCTAAAAGAGTGACCGATGTCCTTCCCTCCATGACATGATCTCCCTCCTGCAGTGAGATCTGCAGGTATTAGGCCTGGCCCTGTTTACCTATGGAAAGCCAACCGGGCTCTTTGTATCAGCAGCCTGTTCTTTTTACTCCTGACTGCTCACCCAGCTGCAGGCATTAGTGACATACTTTTAATTTTTTTGGCTTCTCATGCATAACTAGCAGTCCCCATGGAGCAGACCCAGCACAGGCCAGCTTCCCACAGATCTAGGCTGTGTGGTCAGTCTCCAGCTACAGTGGAAGCTTTTCCTGAGGGTCAAGCATCTATGAGGTCTCTCAGCCATGTGGAGTCTCTAGTAATGTGCGTGTCCATAAATTCATGTGTTCATACTACTTCATTTCTTCTAATTAGAGCAAATTCTTGGTTGCTCTCCCTATCCTTATGTTGATTTCCACAGAAGTAATTTTTGAGATCAGAAGCGTCTGCCAAGTTGCTTGAAATTTGTCCAACGGGTACAAAAGTCGTTAGAAGGCAGAGCACAAACAGATGTGGAAAACATGAAAGAAAATGTTGCTTCCTTAGAAAATTAAGTTAAAAACTTTCTCCTATCACAAAGGTAAGGATAAGTCTCTTCAGGACTTCTCTACAAAGTCGCCTGCCCTGTAATAATTCCATTTCATCTTTATCTGTCAACTAGCCAGGTTCCCATCATTTAATACATGACATGTTTATTTTCTGTTGTTCTGCTCTGTTAATAAAAATATCACATGGCCCAAATCAAATGCCCACAAAAGTCTGTCACTATTTCCTTATTAGCTGAATTATAACCTCGTAAAAAAATCAAGCTATCTTAATTTTATTTTCTATAAACAGGTGCTAACTTGCATTACTTACATGAACAGGGTTTAATACATCATTAACTCATGCTCTTTATTTGTCATTTCATTGTTATTCCTAGAGCGAATATTCCAGGTTTGCAATTCAGTGGTATTAACTACAAATGAGAGAGCAGATTTTGAAAACTGCAATGTTTTTATCAGTTCACAGGTGAGGTGGAATGATCTGACACTTAAGGATCCTCTTACTGTTTTTATTTTAGGTTAAATTCAATTTCTGAAAGTTTCTCAGGATCTTTTGTATTATTTGTGTCTCATGCAGGAACACAGATAACCATTACTACCTCGGTAGAACCAAAGCAGCTTTGCTGCTGTAGCTTAGACATTTTTCTAGCATAAGAGACCCTGCTCTGGGAACTTGAACAGATTTGGGAAGCAGCTCCCTAATGGACATGTTAATGCAGCCAATTTGTGACACAGATCCCCTGTCCTGCTCCTCCTGGACAGGACCAAACAGTCCCATTACATTAACAGCTTTAAAAGCTGTCTTGCAACAAAGGTCAAGGATCGGCTGTTCCTGAGAGCTGAACTGCACTTTAATGTTAGCCCTGAACCCCGGAGACTGGAAGTGACTCACGGTGGGTATAACCTGAACCTGTCCAATGCCAGGATGTTAAGTCGGGTGTAGGTGTATGTCTGATTGCTTTCAGGCTGCAATTGTGTTCCTTTTTCTGGGCCACATTAGAAAAAACCTGCACAGCCTCCAGGCTGGAGTGGCACCATCAGCATTGCTCAGCACAAATCACGTAGGGCTCTTTTTATAGCTTCAGGATAAGCAACTTCCACTCACACACTACTATAGTTCCTAAAGTGCCAACAAGGCAGGCCAGTCTGTGGTATGATGGCTTGTTTTATTGTATTAATTTCTGATTCAGCATTATTTGCCTTTACTGTAACCGGTTGTCTGTGCATTTCGACGTTTAAAGCTGCTTCTTTCCCCATCCATTCCTAGCTGCCTCTGCAGTAATAACAAAGCATGATCTTGGATAGTTTGGCACGTGATTAATAGCTGTTCAGATTGTCTTGGCAGTTTCAGAGTATGCTAATTGGGTTAGCAAGGTACTAAGTGCTCCAAGGTGTTATGAATGTGTTGTAAAATCAAAAACTCTGCTGTCAAATGCATTCATTACTCATGGTATGTAATTTGCTTGCAAGGATCCTACTCCAAAAGGCAATATTTCCAGCCATTTCTCCTCATCTGGGAAAGACATTAGCACAACAGCATCAAGAGCATCTTTAACCGATGCTGTCTCATTCCTAGAGAAGGAATCTCACCCAACAGGCTCCTTGGTACCTTTGGGGAGCGTCAGATTCCTCCTCAGCTGCAGCCAACAATTGGGTCCCACCAGGCCCCTTGCCATGGGCTGCTGTCATCAGGCTCCTCTCAGAAAAGCAACACCGATTTGGCCACCTGGGCACAGCCAGTCCCAATGGGCTGTGGACCTGATCCCAGGTGAGGAACACCCAGCTACTGCCTGGGGCCGTTCCACATGCCTCACTTCCTGTTTTTTCCCCATCCCAGTCCCCAGGCTTTATTGCTGTTCCCATTCTCCTGCTCCCCACCGTGTACACTTTGGGCACCATGCCTCATTCCCACCCCTTGCTATCCAGGCACACCGCCTGACACTGCTTCCAATTTTTGCAAAAGAAAAACCTCAGCAATCAGACCAAAGGGCTTTCACATGCACCCTGTGCTCTCCATTTCACAGGTAAGATCAGACCAAACAATGACACTACTGTTCAAGCCTACAGAACAGACAAGAGAGTCACGGTATCACTTGTTCCCATTACCCCTTGTGCTGCAACATGCCTGATTTATCCACTGACATAAGAGACAGATTCACGTGATTCCTTCTCCTTCTGCTAGTTCTTTCCTACTAAAGGTCACACCTCCTGATTTCATTTCTGTGGAACTGAGCAACTCATTCTTTACTGTCTTCCCTTTTCCTGTTCCTTTTCCATTCCATTAATGTAAAAGCCTCACCCAGCAGTGGCGTTCAAGTTGACATTGATTTCTGCTGTAGTTGAAGTCAATGTAATAAGATAAACTCTATGTATTTGCCTGATACAACTGAGATGTACTGACCTGAATAACTGGGCCAGTTCTCCAGCCAAAACACTGACTAAAATTAAAACTAGATAGTGGGACAAAAACAACTCCTTGACTAACCAGCACCAGTGAACAAAGTTCCTGGCAACACTGAGGTTGGATCCAGATATATGAAAAAATGAAGGATAGGAAATTTAATTTTTTTCTTTAAAAAACCTGAAGATGGAGTAAACCACTGTGGACTATGCAGCAGATGAGGGAATAACACAGGAGCATGAGAAAGAGGTAAGGAAATGATCACCCAGTCAAGAGTTTGTTTGCATAAGACTCAATCACCCAAGAACACACTTTAGCGGAAGCTGGAAAGGTGTGCATGGAGGATGCCTTGTTCCAAGGAACAGCTGACTGTAAACGGCAGCAACTCTTCATGCAGCCAGCCCTTTTCAATAGAAATAGGTGTGACAGCAGGAAGGAAATGTTTAATCTTTGGATCTAAAAACAGGACTCTTCCTTGCTTGACTAAAAGACTAGTGTTGGCTCAAAGCCGATAGGAGGCTCATAACATTCTCTTGTTTCAAACCAATAACCTGCTTGAGAGGGGACACAAATTCAGGCCCCACTAAAGCCAGTCCTCACGTGCTTAAAAGGGTCAGGGTTTGGCCTGGAATTGGTTTCCAAAAGTGGAGGTGGGATTGCACAGGTGGGATAGGCAGCTAAACACAGACAGCTCAGATGTGCTTTCTAACACAACGCTTCCATCGTGAGAAAATTCTATATTTGCTGTATTGCAGTTGAAGAAAAGAGAAACCATCTATTTTTCTGCACCAAAAAGATCACTGGGACCAGTCACACAATGGAAACATGCTGGCTCTCAAACGGCTCCTAGAATAATCACTTGCATTAGCACATTGCACCAGCTCATAATGGTGGGCAGAGCAAAAAATCAGCATAGCAATCACGACTAAGCAAAAAAAGCACAAGAGGTTCAAATCTGACTGATTTCCAAGGACAGTAACTACATGCCCAGCATGGAGCTCATCTTGTGCTAAATCAAGGCTACCATTCCCTCTCTCTGCCTGCTGCTCATGAAAGAGCTTGGTCACCTACCCTGTGTGGTGAGTTGAGGATGTGCAGTCTGAGCTGCTTCCAGCGACTTCTTCCCCCCTGCTCAGCCACCAGACCCCTGTAACACATCATGAGGCTGTGCAGGGGGAATGGCTGCAGCTGGATAATCTAACACTCCTAACAGCCCCTTTGGCTCCAGCAATTTAAAAGGAATGCTCACAATTTATTTAATCCTAAAATCCATCTCATCACAAGAGTTAATAGTCAGATAATGCTATGCATAACATTCTAAGCATGGCGCCATAAATAAGAAAGCATTTAAATAAAAGAGTTTGCAGCAAACGTTCAAATCCAAGGTTCACTCATTAAAAAGCAAACCAATGTATTAATCTCCACTGCTGCATATTTTAAAAATATGAAAACCAGATTCTAAGAGCTTCTGAGCACCACAAGCTGCTTCTGCATTTTGAAAAGAAAGAAGAAATGACATTAAATCAGCTTTTTAAAGGCTTCTCCTCCCTTTGCATGTTCCCATTCTTACAGCACATTTCATTTGTAACCTGGCATTCAGCCCCTGAGAGGTTTTTTTTTCCCAAAAAATGTTCCAGGAACAAAAAAAGGTTCTTGCTATACTTAAAGATTTAGATCTACAAAGTGTCAAACCAAGCTTTGCCCAGTGCTTCCTTAAAAACATAAAGCACCTGGAAAGAAGTCTGCAAGAGGTTCTCTCTCAGCCTCTGGTGGAGCAGCGGCGTCTGGCAGACTCCGTGAACCTGACAAGCAACATCAACAAGCACTGTCCATTGATCTCTGATAAAAAAGGGTGCCCAGTGGACTCAGCATGAAGTGGGACTGAAACAGGACTTCTCCTCATGCTGGGCAGCAGTGTGAGCTCTGGCAGATCATACAGCTGCTCTGTGACCTGGTTCTCTCAGCCATAAAATGACACTGACTGCTTTGCAGTAGTCTGAGATCTATGAATATGGAATATGAGACAGAAATCCCATGCAATTGAAGTCAGTTGCTCTCTTACAGCTTGTCAGCATATTTGTTAGAACAGGATTTACCATCAAAATAGAATGAACAGCAAGTGAGACCTCTTCTGTTAGTGATAATAGTGTGAAAAAGGCAAAACCACTTCTTAACTCTGCCATCATTCAGGGCTCATTTAAAACTCACTGAACTGCTAACAGCTACCATGATTTTATTTCATTTTCCTCAGTCTTACAGATGCTGTCTTGGGAAACTCAGAAACCCTTCCTGTTCCCCATCACGAGTTTATCTTAACAATTAAAGTTGCTTCTCTTTGCCAGATTTATTTTCTTCTCTAGAGCACAATGAAATTCAGCAAGAGAGACACAATCTGTTGTGATGAAAATGCAAAGCTAGAAAAGTGTTCTAGCTCTTGCAGTGGTATTTTTTATTGTTTCCCATGAGGGGAATTATCTACATTAATGGCGATTGCAAATCCCTGTGTACTGGGACATTAGCTTCCCTTATGCTTGTTACTGAAATGAAAAGAGACAACTAAAATATTACAGAGCTGTTTTATAAAGCACTTATCCTATTAAGCCACTTAGCCATAGTCTTTACATAGGGATGGGATGCCCAGAAGAATTCGTTGGGGAGTTAATCAGTTATAACATTAAGGAAAGCAAAGGAATGCTGTCATTCATTAGGATCAATTTTAGCAGTTACTGTATTGCTCCTATCAACAAAAATTCCAGGTTCATGGATACAAGTGGCCACCTTTCAGATCTGCACCCGGTTCTCCTGAAATGCAGCAGTGCTGCTCTTTCTCTCTCACAGCAGTCAAAGACTGGGAAACAGCAGATGGAAAATAAGTTGTATATTTGTTTAAAAGACATCCGCTTCAGTCCAGCTCTTACTTAACTATTTTTATTCTTTTATCTCCCCCTTCACAGGGAAAGTGATTTGTTCAAAGGCTGGAGGCAAATCCTACTCCTACTGAAACAAAACCCTGAGCAGCCAGTGGATTCCTGAAAGGCTGGATGTGATGTGGAGCTATGAGAGGGTCAGAGCCAGATATTCACCTGGTGAACAGTGAGGTGCTTTCCTTGACTTCAAATAAAACTGACTTACATATCGCCCTCTTTTCTTTGCATTTCTTTAAATGACTTCCCTTTGGGCCTTGCATATCTGACCTTAGCAGCTGCCTAACCCAATACAAAAACACTTACCATCCCCTTTCTTGTTCTCTGCAGTGCCTCATAACTAATTGCATTTCAGCCTCAACAATGTTATATTTTTTTTCCTTTTTTTTTGTGGAAGTGAGTAGCCAAGCGTTCATAAATAACACATAGGCACCACACAAAGAGAATGTCATAAGGCAGGAACTCGATGAGCCTGAGAAAGGGTTGATTTTTAAAGTCCTTTCTCAGTCCTCAAATTTCTCTCCCAGGAAGTCTGAAGGACAGAGGTTTCATAAAGGCAAAAGGTACCAAAGGTTCAGTCGCTGGGGAGGGTAGCAGAACTTCAGAGTTGGAGAGAGTTTCTGCAAAGTAACTGCACTGAGGCCAGGACCTAAGAAAGAATGTGAAACCTCAGAGATTTCAAAAGACAACCCACAAAAACAACCCCTGGAGGCCTGGTTTACACCTCTGCTATATCTGAGAGGCAGAGGGAGGGGGATGCAGCCATAGTCTGCTCAGCCATTGCAACAAAAGCCATTCAAGAACCTCAGCCCCAGCCTGTCCCCCTCAGTCAGCAGCTGTTTAACCTGGGGAGGCTGGATCTGCTGCTGGGGAGGTTCAGGGTCAGGGGGCCATCAGCCTTTCAACTGCCCCCAGCACACGCTGGAAGCCTGCACAGCAGAGGAGTGTTCAGGATATGAAGGCAAAGACCAGTCAGCTGAATGCCATCTTGCCCATTTTATAGGTAGCAATGGATAGAGAACGCGGCCCTTTACCTTTCTAAGGACACTCAGTTAAATTAATACAAAAATCAGCTCTCACTGCATTATCTGCAGCAAGCCAGAAAGCTGAAGTTTCTCTGTGTGCGTTTCAATTTCCCTTCTTTTCTCTACATAAATGTCACACTTCTGACTGATAGTTTAACAACAACTCCAGTTTTAAAGGAAAATCACATGGCTTGGCTAAGTGTTCCTTCTGCTGGGTAGACCCCTGCTGTCCTTTCCTATTGACTCCTCAGGATCATGCAGTAAATATCAACACTGGAAACCTTCTAGCAATAATGCCAACTGAGGCCCTGGACCTGTGGGGCACAGCTGGCTCTCACCCTCAATTCTTCCTGCAAGCTGAGAAGGCCCAGCACCTCGAGAGATGGTGCCCTAAAGACATAACAACAAACCCAACTGACTCTTGTGAAAATAAATAACCAGCAATCAACGCACTGCTTTTCTCCATGCCAGTGGAAAACACGCACGTGTGGTCCAGCCTTGTTCTTTCAATAATTGTTTATTTGCAGCTGTGGTCAGGAAGTGATGCTGTAGTGTCAGTAAAAATGAACCCAGGGAGTAAAGGGGTTGTGGAGTTGTGCCATGTTTCACACTCCCACATTTGAGGAGGGAGAGTTTGATTTCGATTGTTGGTGGGTTTTAAATTAATGCAAGATACAAACAGAAAAATGAAGTTGATCTGGACAGCAGCAGCACTTGGATCCTGGACACAGAGGCTTGGGGGAAGCTTTGGATGTCTCTCTCCCTTCTGTTAGCTGCCAGTAGCAAGGCATGCATGTGGTTTACAAGGTGGGGAGAGTGCTGACTCCAAGGCAGGGAAGTGCCTCCAGGGGCATCCTGCAGCAAAAATACTTGGCTCCAGAATAAATAGTGCCTCAGATCACTGAAAAGGCCATGAGTTTGTGGACAAGCAGAAGAAACCAGAATAGCCCTTCCCGTAACTCAAAGCCTTTTCCTACCTACATGACCTAGGGGTGAGAAGAGGTAAACCTTTACTGGGATTTAAGGGTAAAGAGAGGACAAAATAATGATACATTGTGGAGTGATCTCTTCCTCCAGTCCCCTCACACGGAACATCTCCAGCTCTCAGGAAAGCTTTCACCTCCCTCAGCTACTTGCCCAGCCCTGTGGCTTGCTCTCCAGGTTCCCATGCCTCCTCGTATTGCCTCCCAGCCCAGTACCTGTGTTCTTCTGACACTTCGTGGTCCTCCATGGTCACAGCTGTGCTCAGCCAGGCAACACACAAAGACTGAGGTTAAAGAGTTAAAATCAATTATCGCACTATCTGGCTGCTCCCTTTTGCCCATAATCAGGCATTCCACCTTGTAGGAGGCCATGCCACAAGAGAATGTGTGAATGAGTTTTATAGAAGTTTTATCTACAGGTTTGGATGGAGAAATGTTTACCAGCAGACAGCAAGGTGAAGAGAGGAGAAGTATGAGCTGAGATGGGAGGTTGTGAGATTTTCCCAAGAACTGATGAGCTCTGGAAACACACAGTCTTGATGAATCCCCAGGAACTGACAAATTCAGCACACCAAGAGTCAGCCAAATCTGGACAAGGCCACCAGCACACACTGACATCACTCAGACAAGGTGGCAGTGGCTGCTGCTGCAGATGTACATGTGCACTGATGAAAGAAGGGACCCCTGAACAGGATTTCTGAACACCCACCTAGAAGCTGCTACTCACCAGTACAACCCTCCACGCCTGAATTAAAGGTGTTCTTATAAATATTGTTTGTGAACTGTATTTTCCTCACTTGATCCCCTTGATGTGAAGAAAAAAGGAACTGGGAACGGTTTCCCTTTGTTCCCCTCCTCCACACACAGGTTTTTTTCCAATATCAAACCTCTTGCTAATACTGACTTTGAACTTGAATGATCTCCCATGTCCTCTAATGCCCTGGATCAATGAAGTTGTGTTATTCAAAGGTCAGCTCCTAACACTAAGTTCTGATCTCACTTAAACTTTCCTTCATTTCTAGACAGTCATTCTGTGTTATCCCTATATGCCCTTTATATCTGTTCCAAGGTTTTCTAAGTTCCTTGAACAAACCTGGCACCTCTAGTAAGCATTAACCACATACAAATGATGAATTCTAAAATGAAAAAAAACCTATGCCAAAAAGAAAACATATTGTTCCTCCAGAGGGATATATTTTATATTGTACATCCAAATCAAACAAACACACTGTAATCACCAGAATGAAACCCCAGAAACAACTCAAAACATCAGCACAGGAAAAATAAACATGAACTCAAGGTCTTTGAAGAACAGGAGGAGAACGATAGGATTTAGATGAGGAACAACTTCTTCTTTAATGACAACATAGAAAGTAGAAATGAAATTCAAAAAAAAATAATAAAAATACCCTTTTTAAAAACAAGTTCTGAATAATGTTTGCTCCTTTCTTTCCAAGCCAAGCACTTTAGATGATCTATTGGCCCAAGAATGGATACAGAGACAACTCCAGAATACTGATGGACAATTCCTATTCTATTTATGCCCTCATTTGAGGGGGGACACCATAATCTACCCACTTTCAATTAACCATTTTGTCCCTTTAATTAACAGACAGATTTGGAGCACCAGCACAAGTGTCCATTCTATGTCCTGAGCAGGCTGGTTTCCAAAGTGGTGCCAGATTTTTGGGAAGGTGGGTCTGGGCAGGTGCCGTGTACCCCCATTAGAGGTGTCGGCGCAGGTCAGTCCGCGGCAGCCCGAGGTGAGCAATCACCTCAGCAGCGTCACTCCAGGACTGGCATCCTCTGCTGTGCATGAGGAGCAGGAACAAAGGTGAAAAGGAGTCATTCACGAGGAGAAAAGGAAGGAACACAATGTTAGTTTTGATAAGCAATAATGAGAAAATGGCCTTTAATGACTTACAGTTCAGCTCACGCTCATGTTAGCAGATATAGAAGAAGAAGGACCTCAATCACTTGATCTCTTCAAGTACAAATGTTTTTGTCTAACCATTTTTGCTGGAAAAAAATACTGATTTTGACTAACATGAATCAATTTGAACTGTTTCAAATTGGTCAAACTGGTCAAAGACCAGTTCAGAAATAAAAACTCCTCTCTCATCTAAAGTCCCACTCAATTTCTAATGCAAGGTAAATGGCAACTAATCTTTGACATCTGATTCTTTGAAAATCACAGCACATTTATAAAAGTCAAACAACAGCTGGTCCCTCTTTAGAGATGAAAACCAGAATATCCTTTAATTCTTCCGAGCAAATCAATAATTTATCTTAATCCTTCTATTTTAAAATCACTAGGGTTGGTCATGTCTTTGAAATAAAGACAGGGATTTTATTGTACTTCCTTCCTTCTTAGTCTGTTTTGATTGCATCAAACTCATTCACTTAAACATCCTCTTTCTTCACAGCAGGCATCAAAATATCTTTTTTTCTTTGTTTAGTAATATAGATTTTTGATATGGAGCTTATTTCCTGTCATGTAAGACCATAGTGTCCACAGCTGAGTTTCCCTCCATCTTTTAAAGGGCAGCACTCTCCACCTTATTCTGTACATTTTAAAATTACAGCCACCCCACCTAAGCAGGATCACACGTGCTTCAGAAGTGTCTTGTGACTGAGAGATACCACATTTGCAGTGGATTTAGGATACTCATCATATGAACTAAGATTATATGATTATACAAACTCTGTGTGCCTTGCACCTCTCTGGGGAACGTGTCCATCAGCACATCAGTATAGAATCTGATTTGCACACATTTGCAGGAATAGAAAGGAGAGATCAAGTGGGTTTCCACAGAAATCACATTTAAATACCCTCAACAGATACCTACAATGTTCTCAGGAGACCTTCAGTCTGAAGGATTTCCATACATTTGTTTTATCATAGAGGGACTTGAGTTATATTGCCAAGTGTTACTGATTTACTTATTTTCCACCAAAGGATGCTTTAGATTGAAATGATCTAAGAATAAGACTGAAAGCATACTGAATGCTGACCCTTATTTCCTAAATGAAAAAAAAAATATTAAAGTCAATCACAAACGTTCTTTACAAAATGGATAGCAAGAGAAATGAAAATTTATGGAATAATGCACTTTATAAAAGAAGTGGAGCATATTCTACCTGTCCCAGATGTAACTGCCAGTTCTGCATGGAGGAAAATGCTGAAAAGACATCTTTGAAGAACCCCTTTCTGTAGGACTTCACTTTCAGGGACTTCTAGTTGAATCTGTTCTCAGCATCTGATCACCAAACTAAATCTGGATTAATATCTGTGGTCATTTATAGCCACAAAAAACCAACCAAACCTGGGAGAGGTGTTAAGAAAGTATCTGCTGCTTCTTGCACTGGTCTGGCAATAAACTTGTGAGTCCTGAGCAGTGACCCTGCACTGACCATCACAGGAATGGATTTCTTTTGGGGAAAGAATTGTATCCAAGCATTTGCAGAGCAGAGATCCCACTAAAGTTCAATAGCACTTTCAGAAATCCCAGCTGAGATATTTAAGATGCATGGCAAATTTCATGTCTGCCTTCTATGAAGCTGTTTCCTGGAAATATTACCCAAAGAACAACATGATTGCTATTTCCATGGGCACTGTGGGTGTTTTGGCTTTGCTGTATTTTCACAGTGTGAAACACTCCAACCTCTGGGAAATTTCTTGGTAAAATTCAACTACTAGATTAAAAAAAAAAGGGGCCTTTGGGGAAACTCATCCATTGTCATCATCTCCTCAGTAGGTGTGTGGGGAATTGTCCAGCCACACAGTACAAGGAAAATGAATAAGGCTCCACTACGTGCTTAGGACTTTCTCTGAAGTTCCCTGAATAATTACTGTGAAGTTTGCAAGTGCTTCCAACAAGTGTTATTTTAAAAGCAACTGATCATATTTTATTCTGTTTTTCAAAAGAACCTTTTCTGAGAAGGTTCTATGGAACAAGAGAGCCTGTGCCTGGTGCTGCCTCCGCCCACAGCTGCAGCAAAAACTTGCTGGCAACAGAAAGCAAATGTCCTTACTGTCAGCAGCACTTGCACCCTTGACAGATCTCTTCTCAGAGGTAAATCTCCTGATCATCCACCTGTTACATTTAGAAATGGGTGCCAGAAAATACAGATAAGATGTAATTCAAGCCAGGATTAAACCTGGCTGAAAATCAAGGTTGGTAAGAGTTACTTTTTTGACTGTTTTGAAATCTGGTTCCAAACCAGGGAAGACCAAAGTCCATTTTTCAAAGTTCACAGAGAAAAAAAAAGCGCCAAAGGCCCTGGAATTGTCCTGGGATATCTGTGCTGTAGGCAGAGCCAATATTAATACCTGAGCTGGAGATTCTCTGCTGCATGCATTATAAATCACTAAGAAAAGAGCTGTCGAATGACTCTGCTTGCAGATGGCAGGTGGGTAAATTCCTGTATAGCCACAAGCCATGGTGACTGGTGCACAGATGAAAAAAGGCACTGTGAGACCTATCAGCCAAGTCCCCAAAGCAGAGATTAAGTTATACCAAGGCAGAGCACAGGCCCAACACTGAGCAAAGAATGGTTGTAATTATCTGGTGTTTTCTGAGTGCCCATGAAAGTTTGCACAATTCAAAGTATGTGTAGCACTTCAGTCCAGATTTCCTTCATTTGGAAATCTAAAAATGTAATTTATACCTTGTCTGAGTGTGTTATATTTCACTCCAAGAGCCTTAAGTTAATTTTCCAAAAGACTGAAAAATATCAAATTTAGACAGACAAGTAGAGCTCTGCAAATCAAAAGCTGGAACATTTCATGATGTTGGCACTGCTGCATTCCTGATAAGAAATACAGGAAGCAAAGGCAAAGTCCTTACTTATACTTAGGAAAGAGGGAAAAAAAGAGAAGTGCCACAGTAATATTACTGAACATCAACGATTAGAAAGGCAAGTTCATGCCAAATAAGGCATTGCCAGCAGAGATAAACCAATCTCATTTTATCAGCTCCAAATATCACTTAAATGACTTCAGTTTCAGGGAATCACTCACAGTGAAAAAAAAGATACATATATTTGTATATTTTTCTCAGGGAAGAGCTGAATTTACAGGGGTCCTAGCCAAGATTCAGAGCCAGAATGGAGAGGAGGCAGTCTCCCAAAGCCTAAGGAAATTTTAAGAAACCATCATAAGAGAGACAGAGAGATGTCAGCTCATTGCTGAACAATTTATTTCTTTGGTAAGATAAACATTTTGATACTACATGACAGTATCTTGAAAAGAGTTAACCACCTATAGCTAGTGAGCCCTCAAGAAGGCTAATTAAAGTGCCAAAATGTTTTATGTCATGTTTTCCTTTGATCACTCTCCTGTTTTCCATTTTCCACAGGTGAGGGCAGTAGGAACTCAGTGTGAGAACTGCTCTAATGCTAGGCAGCATTTAAGCAATAGAAACATATCCTCTGGAGCCATAATTCACTCCTCTTTATCATACCTTCACAGAAAAAATTCACTTAACAGTCAGCAGTCATTTTCTATTACATAAATTTAGTTTTACTTGTGGTCCCATAGCTCATCAGTCCCTGCAAGGAAGCAGCACTCTAGACAGCACACTGAATTCTGGCACATCACTTGCTTGGATGGTGCAGAATAACCACAACAATACTTACACAAATGAGACCAAATCAAACCCTTCCTTTGCCCTTTAGAAACTCACAGTTGTTTAATCTAATCCAATTTGCCGACAGTAAAACATCTCGGTTGGAGGAAGAAACCTCTTCAGGTCAGTGCCTGGCAGATATATTGCTGCCACCTATCACAGTGCCCCAGAAAACAGGAAGATTTCTAAATACTCCTGATTCTGTATTTAAGTGACTCCCTGCTTCACCACCCACTCCACGTTCCCAGGATCCTGCTCTCCCTTGGCTCTGCCGCAGAGTTTCCATTGCACCTTCCAGCCTCCTTCCCAGCAGCTGCAACCCATTGCACCCACTAGCCACTGGCAGAGAGATTTTTCCACTGACAGGTGTTGGCTGTTCAGGTCAGTCCCACTGCTCAGGTGCTGCAGACTACACCCCATGGTGACATATGTTTTGGCCACTCACAAGCACTGCTGGGGGTCAACACCCCCTGTCCCTTGATATTCCCCCACTACTGCAGTAGAAATGTGTCTCTTGCACGTGACTCAACACCCAGCTCACCGCCAGTGAGTGAGCACTTCGTCCTCCAGCAACAATATCATAGGGAGAAAGCTATTTTACGTTGATTAGAAGCTTCTCAAGAAAAGAGAATTTGCCCCTAAGTGACTTGTTCCAATATGTCCTAATTCTAAAATCTCCCCTCTTGTACAAATTACCTTCAATTAGAAAAATGATTATTCCCAGATTTTATATAATACCACCAATGTGGAAGAGGTCAAGATTTGAGTCTCATGACTGCTGAAAGATGAGCTGAGTCTAGTATCTAATGGAAAAGATAAAAGTGTATAATGTAGATTTATTTTTAGAGAGTAAAACGTTTTCAGTTCACATTTCAGAGCCTTTTTCCACATCCAAAAACAACAGAAGGAAATGAGAACTGCTCTCCTCAGTATTCTGCAAAAGCCAACAAAAAGGAGGCCATTGGAAGATGGACCAGTATTGCCAGAAACAGCTGTTTCACAAGCCAGCAGCTCCATGGGCTTAACAAATGAGAATGCCCTGCATGTAACATTTCCTTTATGCAATTCCCCGCTGCTTTGAATCCAAATATAAAGACTGAAATCCTGTCTGATGTGAATAGGGCAGGGATTTCTCTCTAAGGAGAGGATTTTAGATAGCATGCTGGAGAGGGCTTGCTGTATAGAACAAAAGATGTCTCCTTTGCCTTTTGGAAAAGGATGAAGAAATTTTGCGTAGTAGGTTACCTAGGACCTGACCTGTACACTCAATGGGAATTGCAATTACTGTAATAGTATTCATTATCTGTTGATTCTTTAGCACTGAGTCTGGGACATCAACCCACTTTTCCCCTCTATATAAAACCTATACAATTGAAATGACAATCCAAATAATTCTTTTCCTGTGTATGAAATATTTTAGATTATAGATTTCATGTAGAAGAAGTCATGGATTGCAAATGGAAAGATAAACATTTTATATGTTTTCTCCTTCTTTCCTTTTACAAAGGTGCAGACCTACAGATCTTACTTTACTCGAAGTCTGTGTTTCTACTATATAGTATTTAATGAAAATGAAATGTTTGAGCCTGGGGATAATTACTTTATATATTTTTGAGAGAGGAAAGTCCAAGGAAAGTAAAGATATTAAATAGTCATATCCAGATTTAAGGAGCTACTTAATCAGGTATTTAATTTAAACAGACACAGACACTATTACTTTTTTTTTTTTAATCTGCAGAGTCTTATATAATCACCTGACCACTGTCTGCAGTCAGGAAACATGTATATTTAAAGGCTTAATAACACTTCTGGAGTCAGGCACATAATTCAGAATATTTTCAAAGCAGAATGTGCTCCCATAAAGGGTACAAAACCAGGTCTGAATTCAGCTCTGCATCCTGTGTTGGGGCAAGGGAGAACAATGCTGTAATTAATGTACAAATGTAATGTTTGCAAGAATTTCTATCTCCTGCAAATTCCTCATCCAAACAAGGGAAAAAAAGGAAAGGGTAATGTGCCATCAAATGTACTTTGCAACGGCACCCAACGTGTGAGTGACAGAGCAGAACTAGGACTCAGCTCCAGTCAAAGTGCTCTATCCTCTGCACCAAAGGATCCTCCTGATAAATGTTGTGGCTACATTCACGTGTCTTGAGAGAAAACCTTGCTGAATTTACAGTAATGTTATTTCATTCCCTCTTAAAAACAAAAAACCTTTTGTCTTTTTAGGAGTTTGAAATGCTAAAGTAAAGCTTAGCTCCAGGGCTGTGCCATGGCGAGAGAACACAGAAATTGCTACTTACAACTCAGGAGGAGTTGACTCACAAATAAGTTGAAAGAAATACATATGACTTGAGGCATGAGGAGTGTTGTTAAGCAGAAGTGCTACTTGAAATTGAGAATCTTTGAGAAGTTGTGATTTTTTTGTCTAAAATGTTGTTTGACATTCTTGTCTGAACATTCAAGTAATGCGTTAGGCTATCCTCCGGTGTAATAGCAAGGTTTAGGGAAAGGACAAAGTGTGTCAGCTAAATCTTTGAGTTCTTTTGCCTTCAGAGAGTAATATCAACTCTTACATGTTACTTGAGAATTGTTTCTGGCATGGAGGTAATACATAGATGGTCCCAATGCAGGATTAATCTGCTGCTATCCTGGCACTGCTGGCACAGGTTTGGCAGATGAGGCTGCTGTGAACAGCCAGAGTTTATAAAGGTGGGAGCTCTTTCCATTGGTTCCTCTGGATGGAGATCTCACTGGGGCACATAGAGAAGTCACCCATGGAGGCTGCAGCTGCAAAAAGCTTCTAGGCTTGAATCTGAATTCATGGGAATAACTCTGCCGACTATGCTGGAGTTGAATAGGCAGGGATAGCCCTGGCTGCTGAACCCTGTACCTGTCGGAGCTGCCATCAGCCCCACACGAGTTAACTACAGCACGTATGCTACAGTGCGTGCTAAGCACTGTCAACTCTGCCAAGAAAACCTACCTAGAGAGCATGAGATGAGCCAGTCTTCCAGTGCTGGTAACTAGCACCAGCCCATGTGAGAATACACAACCTCCCAGACCAACCACATTCACTCACACCCTCCTAGAAGAAAAGCTCAACTAAACGCCGAAGGAGGAACATCCCATGTGGTAAAACGTCACCATTAGGAGTCATTTCAGAGCTTTGGATCTGCTGACAGACAGTCCCCTCACAGCAGGTGCCAACACGTGCTGAGGGCTTTGTGCCAGCAGGTGGGCCCGATGTTTGAGTGGACACTGAACACAGGTGTGACTGTGCCACTTCAGCAGGAGGTAAGGCAGCTCAGCTTCACCTGCCAGTACTTTGGGTAACGTGGTGCAGAAAAACTGAGAGAACTATACAGACATCCAGGGAGCAAAGACATGATAATGCAGCACTCTGGGAGCTGAATTCTCCACAGTATTCTGGCATTAGCATCAGTGACAATAAGGAAACTGTCCAGCAGGAACTGCCTCTGTAGTTAAGGATGATACACTGCTACCTCAGATTCAACAAAGCACGTACAAGTAATCTTTAGCCTTAGCTGTACACTCAAATTTGTTTCTATTCATTAAATGTATAACAGGACACACAAACACACAAGTGTCAGCAAGTGAACCTACCCACCTTAACAAAAATTTAAAGCATAGTACAACCCCTTTCCCCAGTGGTAACAACTTTTTTCCTGCACAAGCTCCATTCAGTTTCTCTCATACACATTTACTGTTCAGTTCAAACAAGGTTTTGGATAGAAATTCCTATAACCATTTCCAGTCCTGCATCCTTTAAACCATCTCCTGCCATGATGGGCTGTGTTTCAGGGTACACAGCCTGGGCTGGCACCATAGCCCTTGTATGCAGCTGCAGCATGCAACATGGAGCATCTTACCTAGACGTGGCCAGAATCCATGCAGCCGAGCCAATGGGCTGGGGGCAAACCAGCAAAGCTTAGGCGAGTGCTAAAAATTAAGCATGAGCTCAAGTACTGCACTAAGTCAGGGCCTTTTATCAGGAATGATAAACGTGAAAAACACAGAAAGTAAGACAAGACTTCTCAGACATCGGGCAAAGTATTTGCATACATTACAGTGGCCTTTGGATTGTGAGGCTTAATACTTTTCTAATGCATATTATTGAACAAAAAAGTAAAATCATGAGGACATGCATTTAAGATAAATACAACAGATGGTCTTACAAAGGTATTTTATTTGCAATTAACTTACATTTCTGAATCCAGCTTTCGAAATAGTATCTGCACTGAACCTTACCTGTGAACTTTACAACCAAAACTTGGATTCTGATTTTGTGAAGACACCCTTCTACATTGTCTAAGTGGCAGGATAATTAAAGCTCTGACAAACAGATAAATCCATAGGGCATGGGAGAATTCATCCTTTTTCAAGTTACACGTGATTTCAAAACAACACATGAAGAGAATACGGGCATTCTCTTGGGATATGACAAACCCCATCAGCGTAGCTAAAGTAATTATTAACTACCCATTTTCTCCTACAATCAACTACTAATTCAGTGGAAGAGCACAGCTAGAGGTATCAGGGTGACGAATTCAAGTGAGGCATCCTAGTGAAGCTGGGGATCTGGACTCAGATTGTCTGACAAGCAAAATAACAAGTACATACGTGCCGACAGTGTGCAGCATTCCAAGAGAATCTAGCATGTCTCAGGGCCATCCATATGCTCCACCATATGTCTGTGAGGAGAGGGGTCCAGAATCACAGTCTCTGGAAATGGTAGGTCTCCCAGGCTCTCAGGATACCAGCCAGGATCCCCATGTTGCTGCATTAATTGGTATGTAAGTACCTGCATTCCCTCCAACAAACAACTGATTTCAGCTCAGAGCGAAATATGTAACATAATCAGCTGTTTGCTCATTCAGAAGCTGGATCTCACAGGACAAGCTGCACTAGGCAAGAAAAGGTTGCTCTGGGCTGTTTCTTCAGAGCCAGTTGAACCTCTGTGTATTAACCACAAAGAAGCTGCAGTAACAGAAATGTTACCATGTAGAAGAGCAGTACTGACGGGCACACAGAAACAGATGGGATTTTAATAACCTAGCAAAGAGGAATACCAGTTTCAGCTCACTCAGCAGAACACAGGTTGCTTTCTTTTGCGCTCTATTCTGCTTTTCACTTACATTTTTCTAGGGGCAATTACCTGCCATGTATTTTCACATTTCAGTCCTACCTTATCACTGTCCACTGTGTTCTGTGATGTCCTGGAGGCAATGGAAATGGTGTCAGGCTGACTGCTGCCATCACCCTGGCTGTCTGCATCATCTATTCCATCTCTGCAAGAGACGGAACAGGCAATCAATGACATTCCTTAACACACCACCAGAGTGAGCAAAACGTTACAGGTGGAGTTGAGAAGCACTGAGTCTGCAGCACAGAGCTGGCTTTGTGCTAAAATTACCCCACTGAGGCAGCCCACGATGCTATAGAGCTCATCAGTTTAGAATGATGTCATCCTCAGCCATGGGGTTTGGATTTGCACATAATCACAACATTTGTTTAAATTTCTTCCGGAATTTAATGCTAAGCCATAAAGATGCTATCCAAACATAGATAAAGACAGTATAGAGCTCTACATATTTACCTCTCTGAGGCTGCTAACACAGGGTATTTTCTTCCCTTTGGCTGTACAGATAAAGTTGTCATAAATGTTTATTGGTCTTTCAAAGTAAATATTTAAATAATACAAAATACATATTTAGGGACAAATAAAAAAAAAAGTAGTGTCTCCATTCTGTACTAGAAAACTTTTGTATTGGTGCATGTTCTTAGAGGAAATATCTGGATCTCTGCTTTGCTACAGGTCTCCTGGGTGACCTTGGTTATTTATGCTTTGGATGTCTCTGTAGCACAGCCTGAAGTAGGAGAGGGATAAAATTTGACAAGTAAATGAAGATGCTCAAATTACAGGTGGCTTTTGGGAATGCCACAACAGAAAAAGAACAATTCATTAACTATAATTTCTATTCAATCTAGGATTGAAACAAGTTGACAAAAAATTTTAGTATTATTTAACAGGCTGAAATGAGTTTGTATTTGATGACAAAATACAGATTCTTCACTATATATTCTTCAATATACTGTCAGAATCAACTATGACTTCCATTGTCAAACAATTAAACATGCCAAACAAGGAAAAAAAGTCTGGTTTTACTCAAATATGAAGAAGTAAAATCTACCTTAGGAAAGAACCATAACCTTGGACTTTGAAGAATTTTTATTGTTTCTCTTTATACTTTGGAGTATAAAATAAAAGATCTTTGTACGTATATCATAAAAAAGCTTTCTAGCTACTTTTGCCAAGACAACATATAAAAAGCAAAGATGATGAAAACTGCTCTGACTGCAGTAAAAACCAGTAAAAAGTCTACAGACACTACACTGCTGTGGGTTGAGAAAACGCTCATGATTTCCTGTTGTGGGGAATGACTGAAGTTACCTTCTACTGTTGTTTCGCTGCTTTGCTGGTGTCTTGGGGAGCTGAATTGGTTCTTTCAGGGCTCCTTTCAGATGAATGATCCTTTCTTGAATAACTTCCCGGATATTTTTGATCCATTCCTGTTTTGTTTCAATACTGGATGCCTGAAGTTTCACAAGGCAGAAAGACAGAGACTTTATCATGTTCTCACCTCCTGTGTAGAGGAGTTGTGGCTGGCTGATGAATGCCATGATTAACTGTTTGTCCTCTCTGCTGCACTGCTGCGGCTGCTGGAGTACCTGGTAACCCCAGGGGAACTGAGAGCATTTTGACCAGACCTACTTGGCAAGCAACAGCAAAGCAGCTAAGCTCTGGATAAATACATTTAATGCTAGCAATACAGCATGCTCTGTAGAGGGGAAACAGGTTATCAGTGCCCAGCTGGGATTTCCTTAGACAAAACAACTATAACATGAATTCTTCAGCTGAGACTCACTTGACAGAACAGGCAGTCAGCTCTGGAGGTCTGTGGAAGAGGTTGATTGCTGATAAGCCCAGTGGCAAAGGACTAAGAGAATTACACCTCCCAGCCAAACACCCTGAGACCTGCCCTGTGTCAGCGTGCAGCTCAGGCTGCAAGGGGAGATGCAGTTCCAGCAGGGCTGCACAACTGTCCTGAACCCCACTGAAGCCTTAGAGCTCAGCTGCTCCCGATGCAGGCATGACCCCATTGGCAGACACAGAAGCCATGTGAATGGGAGGAGGGAAGAAACTGACCTTTCATTCAGGGCTCCCAAGGCCTGAACTAGAAATGCTAAAGACAAAGAAAGCAAACGGAAAAGACTTACTTTCAGCACTGTTTTGTTGTCTGAGGATGGTGTTCGTCCAGACCACAAAGCAAATTTGCAGGGATCTCCTTCAACATGTTCAGTCACTCCCAGTTCTGAGGTCTAGTGTGGAGGAGAGATGATGAAAGATTTCATATATATGAAGCTTCATGAGTCCAGAAAACTTTGGACTTGTAGGAAGAAGTGGGGAGGCTGGGATGGATAGGGGAACAGGATCTTATCTCTATTTGCTACACAGATAAAAGAAACAGAAAAGCTCTGGGGTGGCAGGGAAGTGAATGGCTGGAGTGATCCTGCTCGTATTTCCCCCCACCCTTCACATCTCAACGATCTTAAATCTCTGCAGACTCACTGCAGGATGACTTCCAGGTGAGTCCTGAAGGACTCAGGGCCAGTCCTTCCAAGGGCAAGAGTACCCCCAACCCAGCAGTGGACACATGAGCTTCCTAAACTCCACTTCTACCTACAAAAAACACAACACCCAGAATATTTTCTTTGCAGCCACACCTACCAGTAACTTGTTCTTGTAAACATATTTTGTGTGTCCTGAAGAATCTTTGATCTCTTTGCTAAACACCAAAGAGATTTCAAAGAGAAACAAATGCCTCTCACGGCCTTTCCGAATGAGAGACTTCGGATCCCACACTTGGAAGGAATCCTGAAGAATCAGCTCTCCCTGGACGTCCAGGTTCTCATCAAACCCTGAAACCACAATCACTTGTGTTTATTCTTGGGATGAGCAATTCACAGAAACACCAGAACAGTAAGGACTTGAAATAAAAGGGTCTTCCTCTTTTTTTTTTAAATTCATATTCTGAAAGGACAGTAATGGGTATCCATTGCCCCAGGGAAAATACTTTCCTTTTTTTCCTATTGCAAAGATGTAATTACTTCACTGGGCGCACATACATCATATGTGCTAAATGAAGCTACTGCTGAAGCGTAGTAAAAATTACTCAAAAATTAGTATTATGAAGGTTTCACTGGTGGTTGCTGCACAGAGGACTGCATTGCAAGAAATCTTATGCACTTCGTTACAAATTCAGTTTGCCCTCCTGTAATTTTAATCACCTGGGCTTATTGTGCTGCCTGGCTGCCATCACCAGTTCCTTTTTTCACTTGTTTTAGTACTCTGCTTATTTCTTGCTTTTCCTCAAGTCAGGCTGGAAATTATTTTCCGAGGCCAAGAAAATGTGTGAGACACAATAAAGCATCTCAGTCCAGCATAAAATTTTTACATTTTAGAAATACTCCACACAATAATAAGCCAATAAAAAACTTCACTTTGTGCCAATCAAACATTTTTTTCTGTAGTTTTAAAGTATTTTTTTATTCTTCTTTTTAAATCTTTGGCATAACTAAGCTAACATTTTGAAACACAAGCTGTTTTTACTCAGAAAACCAGAACTTTTGAAATGTTGAAGCAGTACTTAGAAATGTTTTCATCCAATAATTGTTACAGCTGCCAGCAGCTAAACTGATATTGTTTCAGGAGGGGATTTTTTGGTTTAATAGAGAAGGAATGTTTTAGCTAAATATACAAATACACATACATTGCATATGTACATGCATACATACACACACAGAAGATACAGATAAATAACCCCCACCCCAAAACTTCCTAGCCAGCTTTATTCTTTCAAGACTTTTGGACAAATACCAGCAAGGAGCCAGGAGGTACCTAAAAATGATGATGAACCAACAGTATTGCTACAGTCAACCTCCACTAACTTTCACCATAAGTTACAAACTTCATTTCTCAGCAGGTCCCTCCCCGGCCCTGGGCCCTGCCCACCTTCCAGCATGCTGACGTGCATCGCATCGTTGGCCTTCTTCGGGACACTGAGCATCACTTCCAGACCATCCTTCAGCTCCCCTTTGCCCTCCTCGCAGCAGGTCAGCAGCTCCTAAGAAGCAACACAGACACCCATAAACAAACTCTGCCCAGTGTGCTGCCTTCACACCCAGCTGTGCTCCTTGGCACGTGCAGCCACTTCAGAGACAGGAGAAAGCTGAACTGCAGCAAACCCCACTGTGGGTGCTCACAAATAATGGGGGGGGTCAAATGGGAACAACTATAACACAAGACCAAACAAGGTGCTCTCAAGGGAGACTGTGAACTTGGAAGATTTCTGGGGACTTAAGCTTACAGGTCATGATGCAGCTCCCTTAAGCATAAGGTAACTCACTACACCTGTAAACTGCTCTGCACGAGCTGATCTGTGCAGTTCAATGAGATACCTTCAGTAGGAGTTGATACTTTGTGATCCTCTGGACAGGCTTGATTAAATAAGAAGAGATGGAGTTGGCCAGCCCGTGTCTTTGCTGAATTTCCTAGAAGGGATAAAAACAGCAGTCAGTCACAGAAGACTATTAACCTCTGCCAGACAGAACCACCCATAACTAATTTTAGCTCTGGATCCCTGCATTTCTATGTTTAGTTTTTTAACTCTCTTTAAGCTCACATGTAAGTAAGTGTGGTTTCAGAGAGGCTGGCAATAAACTGCAGAGTCCCCCCTAAGGCCACTTAAACTGCAGGGTCCCTCTGCAAGTCAAGTGAAAGCTCTGCTGAGTAAACAGGCCTTGATTTAAGTATGACTTACCTGTCATGTCATCTGGTTTCCCCTAGCTATGAAGGCTGAAAGCAGAGTCTTAACATTCAATTAAAATGAAGTGACATTAAATTAAATTGCATGAGGAGGGTGTAATTTAGCTGTCTAAACATAGGCATCGAGTCCCATTTGAGAGCCCTGGGGTAGCTGAAATATCCACGTGGGAATAACGGGTCTGACACAGTGCTGACAGACCTGCTCTGCTCTGAGGTGGCACCTAGGGGCCAGGAGAGGTACCCTTATGATACCTGTTCCAGCACTGAACACTTCTGTTTTGTCACCTGAACCTCACCCAAATGTCTGGGCTGATCAGTGCAATGTGAATTTCTGGAGACATCACAGACAGGCTGCGAAGGGCCCACCTGCCTCCTCCCAGCTGTTCCAGGGGGAGTTAGGAGCTCCTGAAAATCCTACAGGACCCTAATGGACATATTTAAGGTCTAAAAGACTCCAAACTCATGCCCTACAGGGGCAATTCTCTGCTGAAATAGAACAGATTGGAAACCCTTCTGTCTCTGCCAGGCCCTGGGCATGCCTTGACTTGCTCTTGGCCACCAGGAAATCCTTGGTTCCTAAGGAAGCAAATGGAAAAGGGGAATGGGACTTTTCTCCAGCTACTGGTGTGTAAATCTGAGACTGTAAAGTGAAGAAGTTATGGAAGATGAAAGGGGAAGAGCTGCCAAGAACAGAGATTTTCTTTCTGTATACAACCTGATTTTCTGCTGAGTACTAGCGAGGTTATTGCTTCCTTTTAGCTCCAGTGTTTGTCTTAATGCTGGGATGCAAAAGCATCCACTTTTCACACAAGATGCAAACAGATTTGTTGGTTTGGTTTTTTTCACTGGACAAGTTTTTGTTTTTTTTTAAATAGCTCTGGTGCCATGAACAAGACCCAAAAGGGAAGGGGCTCTGTTTGGGGGTTAATGGAGTTTGCATGAAGCTGAGTCATAGCTGACTTCACACAGGAACTGTGCCTGCAGAGCACATGGCTGGGACTCAGTTCATAACTTCAGGAGCCAGCAAGACCTTGGCCACGGCTGTGAACTTCCTGGTGCTGGCAAAGTCCAGTTGTTTTTGTAGGATCCAAGTAACAGAATTAGCACTGCGCCTTCCCCCTGGCTCTCTGAACAGCAGGGCATGCTCTCAGCAAGATGCCTCCCCTTTGGGCACTCCTTGCTCTGCCAGGGTGCTCCCTGGTCAGACTGTGCAGAGACACGGTGGGTTGGTGGAGTGACATGTGACAAGTGCGCTGCTGGGAAGGGACATTCTCCCTGCAGCTCCTCCCTCTGGTCCCTGAAGTGCTGGAGTAAGAAGGCAGCCTGCTGGAGCATGTCTTGGGTTGGCTTTATGACATTTGGGGAGGTCTGGACTCACTGAGGGTGGAGATGGAGGTGAGAGAGGTCTGTGCAGGGCAGAGCAGGCACAGCAGACATGTCTCACACACCTCTGAGGAACAGGAAGCACAGAGGTGTCTGAGCCTTGGAGCAGCTCACAGGTTTCAGAAGCAAGCCGGACACAGGGCTTGGTGCTCTCCACTTTGCCCTGCTTCTTGTTTAAAGCAAGCTTGGTTCACATTATAGTTCATCACCATAGCTCATGACTTTATTTATTCCTTGGGTGGAAAAGTATCCCAAGGGCCTGGAAGAAATGAAGGCATCTGACAGACAGAGTGTGCTGGCAGTTGTGCATTGCAAACCAGGTGAGCTGCAGAGCAGGATGAACATGTAGTCTTACGTGCAACGACAGAATCCCAGAAAAACACCAAAAATATCCTCTGTGCAGGGCACCACAGGACCCTCAGAAGTCCTTGGATGGACAACATGGAGACAGGAATGCTTAAATACAGTTTCATAGCAAAAGACTTGTTGAACTGGCCATGAAGCAATGATAACATGCCCCGATTTTGTATCAAATATCTAAAGAGATTCACAAATTTAGGTGTCATCTAATTGTGTACAGTTGGTTGGTAGGAGAACAAACTGCATCCCAAACTGGGTATACAGACCAAAGACGTGCTAAGTAGACTGGTTCAGCATGAAAACTCCCATGAAACATTTAGGTTTCACACACAAATATGATGAGCAATTTCAGAAAAAATATTAGTAAGGAGAAACTGAGCCCCTGTTTGTGCCTCTGCTCATTTCCTAAGGGACATTCTGGCTCAGCAGAGAAACTGTCTGAGAACCCTCATCCATGCAGAAACACCGTGCTCTGCAGTGCTACCCAAGTCAATGAGCTTTACCATGTTCCATGCTGGTCATGCAAATCAAAAGTGCCCTGTGGCTTCTCAAATACAAAAACTGATCTTTTCCAAGATTCAAATAAATAAAAAAAAAGATTCCAAACAGCAGAAGCATGTACATGGCTCAGCCAAACTCTGTCCCGAAGATCAAAGCTTGCTTAAATAAAGACACTAAAATCAACTTGATTACCTCAACATGCTGATTCTACCAGTTGAAGTCGACAGCTAACATATGTCAGTAATCGAAAATACACCTTGCTAGCCTGAAGTATATGGTACTACAAATATTAAAATTTGCTAAACATGGCAGGCATCATTTATCTTTGAAACTACTGAATAAAGAACAAAGTTTTAAGTAACGATGAGCACGACAGACACAAAAACTGAAAGAGTGAAATTAATAAGTCTACTGCGGTTATGTCAGAATAAGCACACTATTTTCACTCCCTGTGCAATTTCCAGCTAACATAACCATACCAACAACTTCTGAATTTTATAAACAAGGCACCATCTGTAAGGAGGGAAGATGGTAATCTTTATGCTTTATTAGACTAATGCTGTAGGATAAACTAGGCACGTTTCATAGTTGAGAGTTTGTGTATTGTTTCCCACCTGTCTCAGCTGGTTCAATAAAATAGATTGCTTTTCTCTACATACATGGCTTCACTCACATCCTGAGAACATCCCAGCTCTCAGCATCACTAGTAACTCTCCTCATAGTTTCAAATGAGATATATCACCTATCTTTTCTCCTTTTCCTAATTAATTAGCCCTTGCAATAAGCCCTGTAGCTGCAAGTTTTCCATGGGCTTGAAGGGTTCAAACACATTACTGTGACTGTTTTCATCTCAAAGGTGGCTTTCTATGAAAGTTTATGCAGTTTGAGGAACACTTGTGATTTTCAAGCAGGCTTCTTACCAAGGGGTGTTATTCTAGATAATTCACTCTCACCATCAGGGTGTTTTGGGAAATTCCAGGTTCTGCCTGAAGAAAAGAACCAACTATTTTCTCTGTATTCCTTGTGCCAGGCTGTCCTGTCCTGCCACTGAACCACTGCCACTCCAAGCCCAAGGTAAGAAGGATCTACAGGTACTTTGCATTACCTTAGTCACTCAGGCTGAGTGCCTCCTTGAGGATTTTCGGGGGGGTAGTCAGCTTTCTCTTTTTGCACAGCCATCACTGGGTGGCCCAACACCCACGGAAGGCAAACACCTCCCCCTGGCAAAACAGCAGATGCTGACACTGGAATATTCACTACTAAGCAATATCAGGCACCTTTCCGGCCCATACAGAGAGCTGGAGTGGAACAGCTGAGCAGAGGAAACGCTTTTAACCTGTGCAAACAACACTGAGGGACACCTAAGGCAGCTCCGACCCTCCATGAGTCGCCGACCAGTATAAACCATTCAAGAGGCTCAAGCGCCACCTCCTGGGAAACCCCTTTCAGTTCCATTCGACTTCTTAGACCGTTCGGTAACAAGGCAAAAGAAAAAGGTGTTCATCACTTTTCCCGTGGCTCATGTGAGACCTTTCAGCGTCGAGTGAGACTGAAATGCTGTAACCACTGGCACGTACAAACCCCAGAGGAGCTGATGGAGGTCAGCTGCCAAACTCCATCACAGCTAGGATCCTGCTGATCCTGTTACATTTTAAACAGTTTCAATGCTTTGGAAGAGAGCTCTTCGCACTTTTTTTTTTTTTTTCCTTCCAGAACAGCAACTAATTCAAGCTATAAAGCAGCAGACAAGCAGGGCAAAATGGATGAGGGGTCAAATAAGAGCAAGAACTTAGTTTCGAGGTACTCAAAAACTTTAAAGATTTTTCTCAGCCTACAGAATTGGAATTGGAGCCTAAAAACATTTATCACCGGCTGTAGAGCTTGTATGGGAAATAGTCTAACTGGAGCCAATGGAGCTCCTTGTTAGCACGATGAAGTAAATTTGGAACAGGCTGGGTAGAATCTGCACAACAGGAGGACATGATCTTGTTTTAGATTTAGGGATTTCAGGTCATAAAATATAATGGAATCTGAGATTTTCACTTTACCACTAAACCCAGAAACAGAGATTACACCTAAACCAGATCTTTATGAAGGATTGGGTCTGAAAAATGCCCGAAGGTCCCCATAAGAATGTGTGTCTCCACGCCTCAGTACACTGATGATCACACACCACACCACAGCCTATCAGTCTTCACAGCATGTGATATTTGCAGTGGAATGAAAAACCCAAATGCCAAGGCACAGAAAGGAACCCACTCCTCAAGTGTAAAAAGGAGGTGTTTCAGCTGCACCAGGTGGCAGGAAAACAGCAATGGCTGCTTACATCAAAGAAAGTCCCTGCATGTTCCAGGATGAGCTGGCTGGAGTCAGGCTTGTTTTTGCAGTAGGTGACATACATCTGAAATTTATCTGCCTGTGAAAACAAACATCAAGGGAAAAGCAAGATAAGCTATTTTTCTGCTCTCACAGGTTTCTATTAAGGCACATCAGGATAAATACAGGTGCCAACTCTCTCCCACACACCCACCACCACCCCTCACCCTCACACCCTGCCACCAAGAAACACAGGAACTGTAAATTAAGAACAGAAGACTTTGAGCTTCATACCTTACCTGGGCAGTTCTGAGAGCTGTGGGAGGCTTTCTTTAACAAATATCACAGAGGGAAGGCATACAACTTTAATCCAGCTGTAAAATAATTTCTAAGAGTTCTAATGGTATTACACAAGAGTTTGAAGGTCTCAAAACTCAGTCATGAAGTGTTGACTCTATCACCTACTTGCAGATAAAATCAGTCTAGAAACTGGGCAAGTGAGTCACCTAGTTTAAACTGGCTCAAGCCAACATTTTTTACTTGAAATTTGTGACACTTGGCCTAGACCTGCCTTTCCTACCTTGGTTCAAACTTCAGTGGCTCAAATTTTATGTTGTGCTAGGAGTGTTTTGCATTTTATTTCCTAATTTGTTTACTTTCAAGCAGAAATTAAAAGCATCTGTGCACTCCCACCTCTTATTACTGTACTCCGGTCTCAAGAAGAGGGAGGCAAATAAAAGAGGAGGATGTTTTCCTTTTATTGCTATTGCATTTTTTTATTCCAGGTATCTAAACAACAGGACCCTGCAGCTGGGCAGGAAGCTTTGTATGTATGTCTGTAACCATACACACACCTCTGGACATGTACCTTTGCTGAGATCATGCAGCAGTATCTTAAAAGAACCATGAAGATTTTGCACAGAATGATACATAAATGCATTCATCTTTCCTACATAGGTAACCTGTTCTTTGTAAACAAAATATCTGAATCCATTTCATCAGGACCTGTGACATGTTTTTAAATTAAAAGCCCATCTGAAATCATCTAAACATGCTCATTTTTTGGATAAGTGAAAATATTCCATAATTACTCTTAAAATTCTAATTCCCAGCTTTGATATATGAATAAAATCATCAGACAAAACACAAAAATGGCTGACTTGACTGGTAAATATTTTGAAAAGGGAAAAGCTTTCATACTGATAAATTACTGTAGCCAGTTCCTAGAGCCTCCTATGCTCATGAAGACTCTTCACATCAAGGTTTCAAAGTCCTGTTGGAAATTATCCTGGCATTGCATAATGGAATGAGGGAGCACGGTGGCTCAGAAATTTGACACTAATTTCTGGAGGAAAGAAGTCGATAAAATATGTTCTTCATGCCTTTGTGGAGTTCTCATGGCATGACTAAAATTCTTTAAGGAAGGTACATTAAGATTTTAAATGTCTGTCCTCCCAGGGCTTTTCACAGGGAAATGAATGTCACCCCTAAAAACAGGTTTGGTTGATGAAGTTCTGCTAAACAGAAACCAGCAGAGGTAACTAAAAGCTGTGCTGGTCAGTGCAGGACAAGGAGAGAGGCTCTGGAAAGCCTCCACACTACTGCTGAGGAGAAGGGTGGAACCTTTCACCCTGGAGCAGGTGAAGGACAAAGCAGTTGTAGTTCCAGACTAGCTCCTAATCTCATTTATCACTGCGGACATAACCCTTGCACCTATTCCCAGCTTGTTCCCCTGTGTGCTGGAGGAATTAATTTGAATAAATAATGAGAAGCAGCAGCCTCATTACCCAGGTGACGAAGCAGTGGCCCACATCCTCAGGCAGTTGTTCATATTTCTCCAGCTCTTTTAGAAAAATGCTGAAAAAAGAAGACACCAATGTAATTAGTTACAGTCAAATACCCAGGAGATGCATGATAACCAATGAGTTAATCAGTGCTAATGATCAATACTTGTATCTTGATTATGAGGCTACTCAAGTGTCCAGCTAGTGGAAAAAGGGTCTCTTGCCAAGGTGTGCTTTGTTTTTTGAGTACAGTCATGCCTGACTTCACTAGAAAGGAAAAAGAGGTGATCCCTAGCAGGGAGCCAGTGTGCTCAGGACAGTTCTATTTGAACATGAATCTTCAAAGAGTTGTGTAGTAGTTCACAGGAAGAGCAAAAAGGGAAGCCCAAAGACGCCAGATTTCCAACACCCAACTGAGCACACTGGACAAAGGATAACAGCTTAAACAAGCTCAGCATTTCATAGGCAAGTAGTAAGCTTCCAAAATACAGATTATTTTTATCAGCTCTCTCTCAACAGCTTGTACCACAAGTGACACCTCTGTTTGCAGACAGAGCCCTGTACAATGCCTGGGTGGAAAGAGGAATGTGAAACAGAGTTTCTTCAGCTGCTCATCCTAGGACGTGTTTCCTGGAGCCTTCACCAGCTTTGCTGCCCTTCTTTGGACACAGATTCTCAGTCAGGCTGGAGGATGCCTTAATATCACCAGCCAAAGGAGCAGGCTGTGGAGGGGACAGGGGAAATTTATTTTAGCACTGCTAGAAAGAAATTTTAGAGGAAAAAGAATTATGCAGAAGAGCAGGCTGCAGGAGGAGGGGTCAGAGAAAGGAGAAATGACAGCAGTGAGAAGCTGTGGGACATGACTGAGGGATGGTAGCTGGGAACAGGGGTAATCAGGGCTGGTTATTCTGACATCAGTCAGAGTCACCAAAACAAAAATACAGCACCACAGAGAGAGGGGAAGTGGGAAGGCAATTGGGTGATCACAAGATAGTTTTGTATGGGAGGAGAATACTTGTCTGTATGACAGGGCAGTTCTTGTGGGCTGGAAGTCAATTCATCCATTATTTAAAGGCTTTTCAAATGTTAATATGTAGCTTGAATCTATAATCCTGACATGCTTTGAAGCTGCTTGCACAAACACATGCATGTGGCACGCTCTGCTGGGCCATATTTATGAGATGGTGCATTTATCTGACTGAAGCACTTGAAATGTCCCAGAACTCCAACAGGGAAGGATTCTCTGATTTGTTTTTAAAGCTGTTTTGGTTTTGATGTGTAACCTGAAGACAGATTTGAAATTCAGACTGAACTTGTTGGATGCAGCAGCCCTAAGTGTTAAGTTTATAACTGTTGTTGCACTCACATTATACCATGGAAACAATGTCCTCTAAGCTGATCTGGTACGCAGTCTTATCTTAACAAGATGGAGTACTGGTATTTACAGATTAAACACAGAAAGTCTCCAAGAAGTGGCAGAAAGCTACTTATTAACCCAGCTCACACCAACAATTCCACTGTTTCCCCTTTCTGTTTTCCAAGATCATATTTTTGACAAGCAAGCGCCCAGATTAGATCTCGTGCTGTGAGATGGAAATCACGGATCAGACTGCAAAGCACTGATATAATACAACTTTAACATTGTTGATCAGCTGAAGGTGAAGTTTGAGCTAAGTTTCAATTCAGTTTTGTAAAAGAGACAAAGCAAGAAATCAAACCTTATTTTGCAAATCTGGATCAATTACTTTGCACTCCTTTGTGCATTGTACTGCAGGTGCTCTCTGCAGATGCACAAGCGCCTAAACATTAACAGAACTGTTAGGAAAACCTACTTGTTATGGAAGTCATATATCTCCTGAATATTGCCAAAGATGATGTGTTCTTTGTTAAGGATCCCAGCTGGTATTTCTTCCACTCCACTTGTCATTTCCCAAAGGTAAGTCTGGAAGACACCAGAAACTCTTAATTTTGTGAATAAATGCAGTGGAAAAGAATAGATCTCCCTGTTTAATTGCCAAAGGCATGGGTTGAAAAGGAACTATGTACTTTGAGATTAAAGAAACAAGCTAAAAAAAAATTTTTCCAGTGTTAGAGAAAGCTCTCCAGAGAAATTCAAAGTGCTGATTCTTTGAGGTTGTCTGAGGAAAAAGCAGAAACATGGCAACAACAACTGTCTTTGCTGTCCACTTGACGGTGTCCAAAAACTGCAGGCAGAAAAAGCTGAAAGATAAGCCAGATTTGCCACTTCAGTGGCATTAGATACATAAAAATCTGTGTCAGACTGCAGGAATGTGAAAGCTGACAGATATTTCACTGAATTACACTCTGGTTTTTGCCTTGAATATCACCATCCATTTTAGGAACACCCTGCTGTACAGCTAGGCAAGGTATTTGACTGTGCAAATCCAGAAGTTTCTCCAGTATGAGATGATTCAGTGGAATAGATTTGAATCCTTAAGGAAATGCTCCATGAATCAATGTGCACAGGCTGTGCAGTAAACATCCCCACTGCAGAGGACAACATGTGCTTCCAGGAAATACTGGAGGCCTCCTGGGCCATAACTTACCTCTAAACACTCGTGTAAATCCCTGACATAAGCTTTTTCTGTCTGCAGCAGCTCAGCCATAATGAATCTGAAAAAAAGGGAGTACTTTAAGTCTTTTGGACATTATAATCATTTCTACAATGAACAGAAAACAAAACACCCTCTTGTTGTCTTAAGGATAAAGAGTATTTTCACCCTAGACCTTCAGCTGCCTTACGTTGCACCTTTCAGGTCAATGACCAAAATGCCATTTCATACTCCAGTCCCTTGTAGGGTTATTTACTAAATACCTTTTCTGCATAAAATCCTATTAAGTTGTATTTCAGCAACCCTGAGTCCACGGGATTTATCATCTACATGCCCATCCTTAACTATCAGCTGGTTCTCAGAATTTTCTTCCGCCCAGGGTTAAGGATTTGTGATTCACCACCAACGTTTGCATCTTTGCTGACAGCCAGTGGGAAGTCACCCTAAAATTAACCTTTAGAGGCAATACAGATGGATTTAGGAGACACCACTACTTTGAAGAGACTTCAACAGCTTGGTATCTGAACAGAGAAAATCCAGATGCTGGGAAATGCAACAGTGGCATCTGTAGAGCCTCAGGCTGGGCCCCTCAAAGTTGAAATTCCCAATGTTTTGCAAATTTGCCACAGGCAGACCAAGTGTAACATTTCCAAAAGTAAAAGTGGCTTCTTATCAATCATGCACTGTACTGACAATTTCAGAGGGCTGAGAAATACTTTTCCAATATTCTTACACAAAAAATAAGACAAAATAACACAAAGATAGATTGTAGATTTAAGCACAACAAGCACTTTTCAAGTATTTCTTCTAGCATGAACTATTTCAAGTTCTCTCAGTCCTACACTTGCTGAAATTTGAACCTAAACTTAAAGTGAACTCTTGTGTCACTGATGTTTAGATAATACTTAGACATCTAAAGATGCTCTTTAATTTTTCCTGCTCATTTTACTTTTTACATACAACCAGAGAGAAATTAGCAACTCCACAACATCAGGGTTAATCCAAGTGTTTGACTCACTAATTTCCCTTTCTAGAAGTAACTTTTGATTACCAGCAAAAGAAATTCAACCTTTATGTTCTGAAATTCTCTAACCTACAAGTAACAACTTCTGCCCTACACCTGTAGACTTATCTCAATAGCTCTGCAGCTGGAAGGAGTTACAGGACTGTCAGTCAGTTCTGGTCATGCAAGTCTCACAGAATCATTCTTTATCAGATAATGTGCCATGCAGACCGAGTGTTTGGGAACATACTCTTTCTTTCTGGCTGACTTCCTTTTTTCTTCATTGACTTCATGATTTGCATCTCGCAGCTTTACCTCCCGGTCTGAAAGACTTGCTGGAATGATATCAAGTTCTAGGTCTTTGTTATCCTAGGAGAAAAAAAAAGTACAGAGTTCAACTTCATTGCAGTCCCACTGTTGTGTAAAGTGCAGCATATTCATGAGATCAAAGAGGTAAAAAGGGACAAAAGTGAGATAATATCAAAAAGAAGGAAATTCAGAGAGAACTAGTACTGTGAGAAGGGAGAAGGTGGTGAGAGAGAAATCTTAGAAAAATATCAACAATATTCATTGTAATCTTCACTGTTACTCCTAACTAGGAATTGGTATTGATAAAAAAGTCTAAATTACCTTACTCCTTCATATCTAAATTAGTTGTCTAGCATGGGACTTCATAAAAAACAGTCTGATAAAGTAGAGCACCATGCAGAGACAACTTTCAGTGGCCATTTACCGTGGAATACCTTTCCCGGCTGTGGTTAGCATTCTGTCTAAACCAGAGACCCTACAAGGCACAGTGCAGTTCAAGTATCATGAGGGTGTGAGGGAATTTATTTCTCATTCTTGATACTTAATTCCAAAAAGTCATTGACTGAAAGGTTTTTAAGTGTTTCTGCTTCTGTCACTGTCCATTAATACTAAGGCCAGGGAATAGCAGGAGATCCTAATTTTTGCTTCTTATGATGCTCTATTTCACCTGAAAGAGTTCAGAGATGAGGTTGGTGATCAATTGTTTATGTTAATTAAAGGACGAGAGAATGAAAACTTAGAGTCAAAGTTTGAGTTTGACACAAAATAATGGTGTGGGAGCAGGATTTATGGTTTATATCAAAATTAACATACTTTTATTCAAATAATGTGTTCTCCATCCGCCCCCCGCCCCCCTCCTGAAAGCTGTATGGTGTCCTGAAAAATGGTGCAAACATTTGTTTAGAAAATCTTCCTGATTTCACATCACTGACCTACCACAGAAAAACCCTTTAAACCTTTCTCTCCAGAAGCAGTTCTGAGCTTGGCCAGGTGGGCTGGCTGAATTTTCAGTGCTTCTAATGGGCACAGGAAAACCTACAGCACTCATTCCACAGACTTCACCTTCCTCAGTGACTCTGGTATAAAACCCCAACAGGACATGGTCTTACAGTACCTCCGGGTTGATTCCAAGAGCTTTTTCCAGGGAGTAGCGGTATTTCCCCATCCTGAGAGAGAAGTCCCGGTAGCGCTTGTCAACGGTGGTGACCCACTTCCTAATTTCAGTGGCATGTATGTGTCCTTTTTCTACAAAACTGTCAGCCAGCTGGATGAGGAGCTTCACTTTCTCTTTTGTTTGCTGCCCAAAATATGGTCCTTGGTTATGTTTTATTATTATTTCCTTTGCTTTTAACTCACACAGCAGTCAAAAGAAGATCACAATTTTTATACATCATTAAAGAGTGTCTGTACTTCATCTTATACAGAATCAGACACTTTAAACTTTTTCAGTAAAACATGAAAGGAATGACATTTTTATAAGGACACTTGTGAAGCTGAAGAAGATAGAAAAAGTCAAGTTTTCGAAACTCTGCAGACAAAAACACGTAAAACGTGGGAAGTTAGACATGCCTCCTTCCCATAAGCAAGAGCTTATTTTTTGTGAGCCTTGGAGCAGAAGACAAGATTTAAAAATCACACCTCATAAAATACACCAAGTTACTCTGAGTCTATACCTGGTGGATCTGCAGATCTGCAGTAGGAAGGTCATTAATACACCACATATCAGCCCAGGAAGTGATTTTGAGTCATTACTACTCTGTTTCAAAAACAAACAGAATTTAAATCCAAATTTCATGGTCTACCATAAATTCCTCCATCGGTATTTAGGTCCAGTGCAAACATTACCAGCTAAAAGGTGCCTGAACTCCAAAGCACACACTGAGCCCCCAAACCTTCCTGAGGTCTTTTCTATTCCACTTAGGCTCTGACTGTCCCTTAGGCAAAACTGGCACAAAGGACATAGTTATAAACTTCAGCTCTGATTCCAGATCTATCCCAGGAAATGAGGCACTGGCAAGCTTCTTGCCAAAGACAGAGAGGACTTTCCACCACGTCTGAAGCAAGACACGCTGTCGGATCCTTGACTTATCAGTGATCTGACCACAAATGGACAAACGTATGTCAGACCAGAAAACACCCAGCAGATTTCAAACACAAAACTAAATTTAAGAAATGTCACCACCATAATTAACAGCTGAATCAGACATTATCCTAACAAATTAAACGAGTACCTAAGCAAGGCTAGGTATGGAGATGTGAAAATCTGACTTCCTGCTATATTTAAAGGGTGTTTCATTCCCAACAGCTACTGGTGATTTTGCATTCCAAACAATTGGTTTGGCCAGAAAGTTACTGGGATCAGGAGGGCTTTCAGCTACAGCTTAATTTGAGAATAACATCAGTCTGGGAATGGCATGTATTTACCAGATTGCATATGGTAGTGAAAATAATCTATGTCAACAGCAGGAGCAGTAGGTCAGCCCAAGGGAGTAAGGCCAGATGTGTCAGTGTAAGAAATAGCCAGTGATGGTTAACAACAAACAAAGTCTAAAATTCAATCCTAGGCTAAGTCAAGAGTCAAAATGGTTTGGAAACTTCATTATGAATTCGGATTATTCTGATAAAAATTAAATTATAAACTAGAATGTCTTTCAGGTGGAGAAATTATGGGTGGTTAGAATTCAGAAGTAGTTAAAAGAACATAATATGTGTCCTGTCTGATGAAATTACCTTCCCATCCACTGCTAGTTATCTCACTTTTTCAGAAACATGCAAGCTAAGCTAAAAGAAGGGGACAAGAACACCACAAAGCCTGTGAATCAAACCCATAGAAGCACGGAGAGCCTAACAAGGAATTTAAGGATTACAGAAGATCAATTTCAGGACACACTGAAATGCAGCTACATAATACCAAAGCCATGGTCTTCCTGCTGTCCAACTCTGCAATTCACATCCTTATCAGAGACTGTTAATACCCCTGTGGATTCACTGTCTATGAATTACCTATGGTTTGAATTAATTTGTCTGAAGCAGATCCAATCACCATTCCTCTGTAAACCCCACCAGATTTCCCAGAATTGCTCCATATAAATTAATATATTCTTGGTAATGCAGTTTTCTATTCAAAAATGTTCACCCCGGAGTTTAAAGACTCATCTATTTAAAGTACTTTGTTGGGATCAGCAGATTATTTCTAATGAGATAAATGATCATCTGTGATCAACCCAGCTGGAATTAGTGAGAAAAATTGTGGTTTTAATGACAGAAGAAAGAGACCAGGAGTCCGTCGTGACCTTGGATGTGTTCAGATCAATTAGTCACTCTATACCATTCTGGAATGATTGTCTGAGGATGGAATGTCTTATTAGGCTGCTGTGAACTCCATATGAAAATGGACTTTCTCTTCCCTCTGATCAGAACAGGAATTTTCTATAACCAGTACTAACCAAGGTAGAGAAAACCTCCTTTTTGTTCCTATGTCTTGCTAAAAGTTCTTAAAAGACATTTATCTTCAGGGCAAGCATTTTTAGAGGGCAACTATAAAATCAAGAGAATATTCTTACAGAGATTTAAGGCATTGAAACAGGACCATAAATATAGACTAAAGCAGATGGCATAATTAGATTAAAGTCACTGTTTACCTTGGCAGGTACTCTGAATTCCCCATATTCCTTCAGGAGTTCCTGAGTTTCTTCTGCTGATTCCCCTGTGGAGTTGTGAGTAGAGAGGTAATATTCGCCCGTTTCTTGGATCCAGTCTAAGGCCTGTGAATGTCAAAAACACCAAAGGAAAAATAAAACAAACAGTCTTTGTATTTCAAGAACTAATCCTCTGACAAAAATCCCCACTGATAAACAAAGAATATCAAATGCATTGGGACTTAATACTCTGTACACTAAAGCACTTTCTAGGAACACATAAAAAGAATAAAATAATGAAAGCAGGTGGGAAAGGATACAAAAGGGTACTCTGTGTTTCCTAGGACAAAAAAGAGTGTAGAGAATTCTACCTATATACAGATAAATCTGCAGGGAAGGCAGTTTTCTCATTCAGAAATAGCTCAATGAGACAAGTTCGCTCTTATATTTATTTTCAGACAAATGAACAAATACAGAAATTAATCTGAGGTGACAAAGATACTCAGTCTTGTTGTTGGGTTTTGAAATTGTCTTAAGTTGTTTTAAAATCTGTATTTACCATGTTTTCAAAGTTACAGTGTTTAAATACAACTTGAGACTGCAACAGGAGCCCCACACAGAGGCATCACATGCATACAGGAGATTTTGCACACTGCCAGGACAGAAAGAGAAGGTGGGGTTTTCACACTACCTGCTTGGCACTGCGCTCAAAGACAACATACTGCTGGCACTGATCTAATCTCCGCTTCTTCAGGGTCCAGAAGTGAAGGACCCGATTCTCCCTCTGCAACAGCTCGCTCAGAATGGCTGTAGGGCAAAGGAAAACATCTGCATGACCAGGGATTCTTTGACTGCATACAGAAATAAGCTAGGAAATGCTGAATTTAATCACTTTGCCTGGACCTTGTTCCCAAAAGCAGAGAGCCTGAGATCGCACTTCTTAAAAACAAGCATTGATTCAAAGGGGCTGCTTAAAAAACCCCCAAAAACCAAAAAAACCAAACCTCATACACAAGAAACCACCACAAAGCAAGTGTAGTTGCAGAGTGATCTGGTAAAGGAAATGATGCTAGAACAGAGTTTGCCTTCTGAGCACGTTCACAGACTTTAGGAGGACCACACTGCAGAGGGGGAGGCAAACCAGACCTTCAGTGCTGTCACTGCACTGGTGCACCCACCTTTGACCTGCTGCTCGGGGCCTCTGGTGTGGCTCGCCACTCCGGGCATGCTGACGTTGTTCCTGTGGATGTACTTGAGGAACACCTCGGCGTTCCTCCGGGCCAGGGTACAGGCCTAGGAAGAACAGCCCCCACCAAAAAGAATCAGTAAAGATGAGCAAAGAAAGCAAGGGAGACCCATGGGACTTCTCTGCTTAAATTGCAAGGAGAAGTTCTCGTTCAACTGGGGAGATGATGAGAACTTCAGCTAAGAGTCAATAAACTCAGCTAATAAACTAACAGTCTCAGAGATGTACTAAAACATCAGTAATATTTAATACAGTCATTCATTTTACATATTAAGGCAAATTAATGACAATAATAAAACAACTTCTTGTTAAGAACTTGTACCTCACACATTTTCAGTCCAAAGAAACGTAACCCACCTCTCAAGAAAAGTACTCATTTCAAAAAATGTACATATCTGGAGGCATCATTTCTCAAGCCTTGACTGCAAGTGTAGTTTCACGTTGTGTATCAGTTTCAGTGGCAGGTGGGAGGCTGGCTGACAGTTCACTTGTCAGCCTGTAAGCTCCCCAGTTCTTCCAAAGCAGCACTTGGAAGGCAGGAAGAAATCTCTGTCTCCATCCTGGTGCTGCCTTGCAGAGACAAAATTGCTTCAGCTATTATTAGTTCTTCACTTATTGGCTTGGAGGACAAAATTTGAAATGCTGTATTGTTTGTACAAGCCAACACAAAAATGATGGATAATACCTGTCATTTCTAATGCAATTTTAAGAACTGAACTTTGAACCAGCACAACAACTAACATCCTGCAAGTGCGAGCACCACCTAATTGGTCTTGATGACATCTCTCTGAGATATGTATTGATAGTAATGCATATTACCCCTGCTATTACAAAGTAAAACCGGCCTAGGGTTTATACAGCCAGCCAGTAGCTGAACTGGAATTACACATCAGAGTGTCCTCTCAAACTTACCGACACTGCTCTAAACTGTCTACTTAATGGAGAGTTTTCCTGATTTATTAGAGAACTAAAATTAGACCTTGAGAAAAGCCTCCTTCTGTTCCAGGTGTTTGCTGATCAGAGGGATGACATGGTCTATCTCAGCTGCTGGTCCAAGTTTATCTCGGCCTCCACACCAGTCTTCATCCCGTCTGTATTCCTGCTCCAGACTCTCCAACACGCTGCAGACCTGAAACATGCCCACAGCACAACAACTCAGCTATCTACAGACATAACCAGGAGGAGCACATTCAGTAAAAGTCTATGACCAATGACATTTCAAATGTAACCTTTTTGTACTATGGGGGTAACTGGCTACAAAACAGGCCCTGGACAGAATGTGTTTTTCTTACCCCTAGGCATCTTCACTGTTTGGAATACAATCTATCTGGTTTAAGGCTGATAAATCATTCTTCTCTTCTAATGAATAATGTGAGGAAGCACAAAAGGTTGAATCAAGGCAGGGGTCAGTCCACCCTCAGTGGATTACTCAGGAAACAATCCCTATTCTAGAATGTGTTTAAATCCTACTGAAGTCAAGGGACTTAACACATACTTAAGGAAAAGCACATGCTTAAATACTTTCCTGAAACAAAGTCTGAAGCTGGAATTAATTCTCTTCAGCATTTTAGTTGCTCCCTATACAGTTTTTTTTAAGGCTGATGGAAACCAACAGACACTAAATCAGTGTCACAATCTAGGTGGATGCTGGTACTCTACTGCACAGGGCTCACACACGTATCTTCTATCTTGAGGTAAATAAACCAACACAGCCTGGAAATTATGCAGTTGCCTCAGACAAGGCTGAGTCCTTTTTGTTGCAGATCCTGAGAATACTCTCAGTGGCCTGGGCAGACAGTGCAAAAGTTTTCCAGGACATTTGAAGCTTTCCTCTTCTTTCCCAGGGGGTTCTTCCCACAGGCTCCACCACTGAGACAATCCAGTCAGTTATTGCTGGCATCCAGGTAGCCGTGTCCACCCTTTTCTTGCTCACTCCTGCAGCTTTCATATGAACACAGTTATAATTCAGGGGACCCCACGTGATCAACAGCACAGTCTGGAGGAGACTCCACCAATCATTCCCATTATCACAGGCCATTTTTATGTAACCCTGAACAAGGGCACATCAAAGTCCACTTTAAAACCGGTGAGTTAAGGTGAGCTGGTAACTGATGCTGCTGCTGGGCTTATGCACCATGCGCTGTGCAAGAACTTTATGCATCGGACAATCTGAAATCATCTTGCTTGGATGCAAACCAGCATTCACCCTCAAACATTTAGTGGAGGACAAGTGTTCCATGTGTTATTTAGGCACAGAAAAGCACTTCCATTTCACTTCTTGGAAACCTTGACATTCTATTGGACTTTGGTGATTTGAAGAATGAAAGTAAATGGACTGCCCAGGATTCACATCTTTCCAGAAAGAACTGTCCCTGCACATGCAAATATCATCTTTCTGCTAAGGTGATGAGAGAAGTGAATATAAAGTGGGCTGTCAATGAAGTCACAGAGAAACTGGGCTATTTGAAATCCAGGGCTTCACCACTTACATCAAGAACATAATATACTTGGGGAAGACAGGCATGAAAAAGTTTGGCTGGATGTGACACTCTCTCTGCTCTTTAAGCTGCTTTTTCTAGATGCTCAGAGAATTCAGGATCCAGTAAATTATTCACTCCACTGTCAGGCAGTCAGGGGGCAGACCCTTAAGGACTGCAGATCAGCCATGCAGCCCAAGAGAAGGTGACAGGCTTGCAGCATGAGTTCGTGAGCATTCGAAGACTGAGCGATCTTTGCCCTACACATTTGCTGAATAGACACAAGCAGTGAATGAACTGGTGGGCACTGCAGGGTGCTTGTCTGAGACTCAGAAACAGGAAGAGAGACTGAATTCATAAATTACTGGCTATGCATACTTTGGCCAGTACATTTAACTGTCTAAAGCTCTAATGAATCCCCTAACAGTTTTCATTTCTCACACTCCTCCATCAGCAGTAATTCATTTTGATCTTGAATGCAGTAGGGACTGTAAATCTGTTTGAAACTCTTCACAGTGAAATACATTAATTATAAGGAATGAATTCATCTTAAACAGTCTTAAAATACATTAAACAAATGACACCAAGAAGTGGCCCAAGGATCATCTAGGGCCTCCAAGTTAAGGAAAAGTACACTTCTCTAATGACATCTAGTTGTGTTAAAAATCTTCCCATGTCTGGTTCTCTAATTGAGGGCCTAACTGTGTGATAATAACAACAGCAAATGCCATGGCAATCACTGCTGCCTTTTGTGTAAAACCACAGGTTCCTGCAGTGTCCATGCTAACACCAACTGCCTGGCTGCAGTAAATGACATCAGGCAAGGCTGCTTGAGTCGCCACACTGTGACACTAATTCTCATTGACTGCACTATAAAGGGCACCTGCTTGTGCAAGGGATGAATAATCCCACCATGCCAGCAGCTAACTGGAATGTGTTTTGCAATTCATGAACACCTGGAACAAAGCAGAGTTGTGCTAGCATATAATGTGTTGCAGGTGGATTTAAGAGAAATCCCTTCGATTCTTGGCAGCTTTTTTGGCATGGTGGTATTTAACTAATAGTGAAAACATTGGCCAGAACTGCTCCCAAAGTAACAATTAATTAATTGCAAGCAGTTCTCAAGGAAAAGCAGATTTATATTCCTGAAAACTAAGTATCATGAGACCTTGAAAGAAAAGTGGTGGGATTTCAAAAATTATTCCTGTTTGAAAGGGGAAAACTGAAAACAACCCAGCAAAAATAACAACTTCAAGAACTGCATTGCTACACTGAAAACTTTAAGATGAAAGTTATTACAAACTGCTTGCTGCACTCTTTTTGTCTTTTTTTTGGGGGGGGTATGTTTTGTTTCGTTTGCATTTGGGGTTCTTTTGTGTTACAATATTTGTCAAAGAAAGAATTTTAGTGATTCAGGCTTGGTTTGCTATGGCCCAGAAATGACACTGTGCAGCTCACCTGCTCAGAGGTTTTATAAAAGGCCACCGAGGCATTGACGAGTTTGAGCCTGTCCTCCATCTTCAGCATCAGCTGCTGCCAGTGCAGGGCCACCTTCTCAGCACATTCTCTGATGGCATCGGCATCGTAATGTCCAGCCTGTAGCAACACTTCGGCCTTCTGCTGGACCTGCAGGGCACTCTGGTGTGTCTTCTGTAAGGAAGTGGCATGAAAGAGGGACTGTGTATGAGGGGAGGAAAGAGAGGTTGTACAGATGTGCCAGATGTATGGTAGAAAGGTGAAGCGAGGCGTGAGCATGGGGATGCGAGAGAGTGAAATATTTTCAGAGAATTATCTTCAGTTAACAGTCACTTTCTGCAAAGCATTTTAGTTTCAGTCATTCACACACATTTGCAACACGTTATTAAAGCTTGGAACATGTAAGCAGTGCTAAGATGGGTTGGCTCCACCGGTCAGCTACTGCCCCTTCAGCAGAAACATGGGGTGAGTTCCCAGGGGTCTGTTCTGGCAGCTCTTGTGCTGAGCTCTCACCCAGCCTCAGTGCTGACTGCATCCCACACAATCTGCAGACCCAAAAGCAAACTCTAAACAGTTGGCAAACTATGGGCTGAATCACCCTAATTTGGCCCTTGCCAGGCAATTTACCTGGCATCAGCAGCTTTACTTGTGCAGTTGTTCAAAACATCAACCCCAGAAGATATGAACATGTCTTACTAAAGACATCTGTATCACAGATACCAGCCCCTACAAGATGCATTTCTGAAAGTCAGTTCACTCATACTGGAGATTAGACTTATGCTCCCACCTTTAAGGTCAGAGCGAGGGAGAGTCAAAATATTCCCTCCACCATTCCCCAGTTTACTCAGTAACCACTTCACAGGCAGGACTGAGGCACCTGCCCCATTCCCCAGCCTACACCAGCTCCTCCCAGAGTTACCAAGTGGTGCTTACACCTTCCTCTGCAGGCTGCTAAAATTGCCCCCCATCCCTTCGCAGCCTCCTGAGTAACTGTGTTCAGACAGAGTTCAGTCCAGTATTTGATTTTAATCTTCTGAACAGAAGCCCTAAAATCTCTCAGACTCCTCTGCTATGTCCCATTTGTAACTGCTGCTGACAAATTCTCATGTGATGGTTTTATGATCTAAGCCATGAACCTGGATAAAAGCTTGAAATCATCTGGTAATACACTGATGAATAATGCAATGTAGAGAACGCTCTTAGGAAACAAAGAGGATTAATACTTGGCAGAAACTTAGGAAGATGTTCAAGAACAACTGGTTAAATTTAATATCCAGCTGCTTTACTGATGTTAGAATTGTAATACTTGTTTGAAATAGACTCTGAAGGATTTCAACTGAAAATCAATTCCACATCTAGAATGCTTTTAGAGAACAGTCTGCCTTGTGTGCTTTGCTGATCTCTTCCCCATATTGAGATTTAAATACTTTAAATATTTAATCTAGTGTTTTTTCCTTTTGAAAACTTATTTTCCTCTTAATGTGGCGCAACCCTTCTCCCTCTACAATTTGCATTTACCACCAAATGCGAGCACTTCCCCAATGTCAGAAGCTGTGATAACTCAGCCAGTGGGTGTCTTGTTCCCCACTGCTGTCTGGTGGTGGCTGCCAAGATGTGGTCAGCACAGCTTGGTACCAGCCAGCTCATACAGAATTGATAAAAAACTTCTTCCTTTTCCTTTAGGAGCTGCAACAGCTGCTCCTTCCTTACTCTGAGCGGAGCTGCATCAAAATAAGTCATTAGCTGAGAGTTAAACTCTAAACTTATTAGCATCACTGTAATGAATATTGACTTACTTCAAGTTTACCAGGAGACATCCCTTCCTCTTCCCCCCACCTACCCCCTGCCCAGTCAGGCATCTCTTCAAATCTCCATACTTTCAGAGTTTAAAGTTTGGTTTAGTTTTCAGGTATATGGGTATTTTTCAGCTGATCTTTTCTCTGCAAAAAGCTGACACTTAACATAATCTGAGAAGCAGACACAGCTTTTAAGATGGAACAGGAGAAAGCAATGGAACCTCTTTCTAGCAGCTGAATGAGCACACCCTGTGAGTGTAGGGTTTGCTCACAATGACAGAGATACATGAACTTAACTAGGAATCTTGTACTCAGGGCAGACCTTAGCCCTTCACTACTTTCTCATTCAAAGGAAAGCTGCTCAGAGCAGGGGCTCTTCCTCCTGGCCCTGTAAATGAAGCAGACGGGTTGGCTCACAATCAGTTTCCAAGGGCCAGGTCAAAGATGTGTTGTTACTTGACAGTAAGAAGGGGCAAAAGCTGTTTAGGAGGCAATTCTTAAAAATTGCCCCTCTTGCCTCTTTGTCAAAGTTATTCGAGGATGAGGGTTGGAATCAGTTCTGATGTTCATGAAAGGAAGCTGAATGAAAGATTATTTAGTGTGAGAGCATTATCCAGTAAAAAAACACTCACAAATGAATGCTGTGAAATGACCTGCAAACTGTGGATGTGGGAGGAAACTGACTTGACAAATTTTCCCATTTCGGATCACTTTATGAATTTTAATCTTCTTAATTTTTTATCAAAGAAATTATCAGGAGATGCCTGAGTGTCATTTTCATGAATGGAAAAGCTGGTATCTGACAGCAGAAGAATTAGCTGCGCGTGATAAATAATTTATCTCACTATTAGCCTCTGGCTACATTATGAGTTTAACGGTAAGTTGGTTTTCTAAAGCTTCTATTCCTCCCCTTCCTTCAAGAAAGCAATGATTGATGCCCATGGGATAACCTTTTGTATGATGTTCACCTGGGAAGGAGAAACAAAGTTAACTTGGTGTTACCTCTATTGCCAGCTGAAACTGCTCGTGCTCTCGCTGGAGCTGCTCAGCCTCCGAGAGGGAGCTCGCATTGACGAGGCTCGCGTTCAGCATTGACTCCCCATTCCTGATCCAGCCAAGCACCTGCAAACAAAGGATGTGCTTATGGAAATGTTGCTTCTGTACCAAGGTTTATGCAGTCCCTACCACAAAATGCTTCAGCCTAGCTTAACAACAGGTGTGGTCTTGGGCTGAATCTGTGAGCAGAAAGAAATCCTAGGATAAGATCTTAATGACGCATTTTTAGAAAGTAAAGATCTTATTGAAAAAGTTATTGCTTGAAGAATTAAACTCCCTTTACATGGATATCCTTTACATGGATATTTGGATAGCAAACAACACTAATTTCCAAGGTTTGATAATGAAAATGCATGGCCCCCTATACAAATACCCCAGGTCAAAACCACAAAGCATAATGAGGGAGATTTGAATCTAAACATCTTTCAAATTTCCAACTGGAATCATAGACATTGCAACACCTTTCTGCTTCACTTCCCTGTGTTTCTTTCACACAAAAGTCTGAGCTTAGGGGTGAGGAGGGAGAAGACACAGTTGGTTTCATCTGACATAGAGTTAAGATGCAGTTGGAGTTCCCACCTGCACAGAGAGCTAGGAAAAAATGTCAAGTCTTGCATTTTGTATTTAATCAAGAAGCTTTACTTCAGAGATGTCCAAATTATTTGTAGACATGCAATCCATGCTGTAATGACTGCAGAATCAAATCCTAAATGTACATAATTAATCCATCAAGCTTGTACTCACTCATTTAAGCACCAACGTTTTCTGCTATTTTAAGACACGTATTTGGGAAATTAGCATCCAGAACACACATGCAAGTTCTTTCCTGTGTTGTCTCAAAGACTTTTTTCTACCTGTGAAGGTGTCTAATTAGTCCAGTACAGTCAGAAAGTTGCTGAGTCCAATTCACAGATGCACAGGAAATTCTGACTGCTCAATGACTGCCTTAAATTTAGCTCATGATTTCCAAAATTGACTTTGCTGCAATAGTTTACATAGGAATTTCCCTTTTGTACTATCATTTTCTCCAAGTGATCCATTAAACTGCCTGAAGGAAACAAGGATTTTCTGTTGTTTTGTTTTTCATCCCTATATCAGGCATCACCCTAGTTAGTGCCATTTAGTTCCCTGTAGGGTAAAAAAACGAGTTTTTCCTAGGAGAAAAAAGGAGACATCTATACCTGTAGCTGACCCTAATTTGTAGAAAATTACATTCTGCTCAATACAACAGTGTAGAAGATTTCATTTCATTCATTTCTCTTTCATCAGCAGGTGTAATTGCTCCTGTGGGAAGTGCATCACACATTTAAAGGAAAAGCAATCGAGTTAGCATATGGCAATTGTATTGTCTGGCATTTTCTATAATCCATCAGATTGGAACCCTACATCATTACAAACTACCTGGTACCAAACACTGAAATTAACCAAGGATCACTGTACCTGGGAAAGGCTTGAATTGAGGACATCATGAGGCAAGACATGCTTTCATGTTTTACATGCTGCAATACATCCTGGCTTGGACCACTTGGAATGCAGAAAATACTGAGTGTGTATGCTAAAAATACAGCTCTTTTTTTCCTCTGTGGAGCAGCTTTTATTTCAGCTGAATTTTTCAAAAACTGCCACAGACAGTTTGACACAGATTTCACACAAATATCTGAGTCTCTAAATAGTAAAACATCAGAAAAAAAAAATCTATGGAAACTCAGTCTTAAAACAAAGCAACTTGATTAGTTAAGGTAGAGGGACCACACAAGCAGTCTGCCAGGTTTCCTCTAGTGTTAACAACACATATTCATCCCTCTGTTCAAGTGTCTTGCAGACTCAAATTATGCAGGGGAAAGCAGTTCAGGTGGACTGATGGACTCCACGTGCCAGCAATGCTGCCAGCACCGTTTCTGGCCAAGGCTGCTGTCACCCCTGAGTAGTTGCCCCCTCTCCTTCCCCCAGAGTGTGGGGTTAGACACTCATTGTGGGGCTCCTACATTCCCCCTTCCAGGCCCAAGGAGCACCCAAGCAGCAGCAAATTCTGCTTGGAAGCATTTACAGTGACCCCTTTCTACTTCCAGAAGTCTGGCAGAATGTCAGAGCCTCATCTGGGAGTGCATCTGCTATTTTCATAGTAATGTTTCTCTCTTACTTGTGTGTGTTGTTTACATAGAGTAAGGAAAAAAATTCAGTTGCACAACCAAAGCTTCTTAAGTCTAAGTTCAAAACCCAGACACTTGCAGAGACGTTCCTTGTGTCTCTGGTTTAGAATAGAGAACTGGCTGGAAGGGGGCGTTTACACATTTGTATCTGGTTTACAAGACCTGCTCACAAATTGACTCCTACTCATATAATAGTTAATACCTTTTCATTAAAATATATACAAAAGCTCCTAATACAGCATCAAGGCACTTCTGTGATAATCTCCTGTTTTAACAGGTTCACCATTATTTAGCAACGTGCAGACAGGCCAACCCTAAAAGATAGCTTTAAACAGACATTTCCTACAAATTACACATTTTATCAGCTTTGTAGAAGCAGCGATTAAATAATTCTGGAGTTAAATAAATCTTCAAAGACTTTCTTACACAGCCTAACAATTTTTTATTTTTTCTGACAGAGAAGCAGAAACACTTTTACAGGATCTTATATAAAAGCCACTTGTCACTGGAGAACAGTTTCACTGCAAGGCATGGGTTGTTTAACAGCGCAACCACCACAGCTCTGAAACAACTCCCACCTTTGACTCCAATTTGCTTTACAGAGGCGAAGCTCCTGTACAGGGATTCTCTGTAATTAAATAATAGTGCCAAATTCTTCTAAAACTCATAATTTCTTCCCTGGAGCTCTGCCATCTTCACTGAGCACAGAGTCAGTCTCTATAGGAAAAATAAAGATTGAGGCACCCCTTGGGCAGCCATCCTCAAGAAACGAGAGCTCTGTACCATGCAGTGCTTTTGTCTGCTGCTCAGTTTAGTCAGAATGCCTTCCCTCATGCTTCTAAAAAAGACTTCAGGCCTTGCTATGGATACCTGTCCAGTCAGGAAAGAAAAGATTTTTATGTTTAAAAGACAAAACAATATAAGTGACTCTTTTACACCTCCAGACCCTTTGCAGCTTCCCCGAGAAGCTTTTACTAACACAGACACAACCATCAAGGACAGCTTCTGGTTATTTTAATAATGTTTAAAACTGCATCAGTTTTCCAGGAGCTATTTGACATAAGATTAGGAAAAAACAACTATATTCAGTGTCTCTCAAACGACTACTTCTCACCATCCCTTGGGCACATTTTGAAGCAAATCTTATGCCAAACAGCAAAAATAGATGGATAACAAGCACATCAAAAGGATTAAATATACTTCAAAACAACCTGGAAAGCAAGTCTAGTGGGACACCTTGAGGATATCTTGGAGCAAATTAGGTCAAGTTCAACACTTATTTTAAAAAAACCCAACAAAACCAACAAGAAAAAGCCCAAACCATACAAAGATAAATTAAGGGGATAGGGAAGCCAAACAGCTGCAGGCACAGCATGAGAGTTTGTTTTTTTAAACTGATCTCCACAAATCTATTCTGCTATTACTTTTATGTAAGCAGTCCAAGCTCTGTAGTTTCTGTCAGAAATAAGTGGGATCCAAATGAGGGAAAATCAGGCTTGGGCAGAATTTTTCTTAGTAACAAAGACCTTATGAATTACTGATCTTTACTATTTCCACTCTAAAGCAGTTCACAGAACATCTCTTTTGAAATTGTTCCACTTTAATGGCCCCAAACTTCAATTCATTGTCTTGGCATTCAAACCCTTGGTGCATATGATATAAAGCAGAAATCTCTGGTAAATGAAACTTAAATAGATAGAGACAGTTAAAAGACTTTTTATTTCCATGAGCCATTATATCAAAATGCAAACACATGTACATGTAGAAGCCTTGACCAATTTTACTCTGTCAGCAGAACCTAACACAGCTACAGGAGGTGTCTTGCAACAACCACATCTCAACTCATTTACAAGAGAAAGAGCAATTTGGTAATGAGATCATCCATCATCTCAGATGCACTAAACTGAAAGTGAAGGAAACCTGGACCAGACTGGAGGTGAACTACAAGCCAAAATCAATATATCTCCCAATTTCACTAAATGGTTGGGAATATGACTCATCTACAGGAAACCAAATAGATAGGACACAGAAATATTTTAACTTGCCTCTTTCTAAGGGAGACTGTAGCTGTGGTAATTTATAGGTTAACAAGCAAAGGAACCCTTAGTATTCAGCTGAACAAATAAAATGTTTTTTCACTACTGGTTTGCTGAGAGGTCACATAATAACAAAGGCTCTGATGGTCCCAAGCTCTGTTAAGGAAATGCTAATTCAAGGCAGCTGTTCTCTCACAGTAAGTATTAGCTCAGTCCTATAACCACTTCCTTTGGGTTGATTTTGGTTGTGAAATAGTTAAGGACCAGCAGATATTTGATAATAAGGCAAATAACTTCAGGTACCTGCAGGAACTGCTGCACTGCCACTGAATGGCTGCAGGAGCAGCCACAAGGCTGACTGCACTTCATCCTGGGCAAGTGGGCAACCTGCATCTTCAGCCTTTCAGCTGCACATGTAACTCCTCTCAGTCTTCTGTCATAAGTTAAAATGGCTCTGCTTCATCATAAATCTATCACACACCCCTCCAAGCTTAGCTAAGCTGTGTATAAGAAACTTCAGGAACCTATAGAAAAAAAAGTGTAAACTTCATAATCATGTTAAGTTGGTGATTATAAATATCACAGAGTGTTTCTGCGTTTTGCTTGGTTTGTTTTCTTTTTTTTTTTTTTAAGAAGAAAGCCAAGCAGTCTACTGGGCTTCAGAACTTCATGAGGAGCTGATCTTCAATAATCACAAATGCAAAATGACCATATTTAAAAAATAGAAATTAGGAGAGTTCTATGCTACTTTTAGGTAAAGTTGCAAAACATTCACATCAAAGTGGACTTTGAAAGAAAATGTATGCACTGGTGTTAGAGCTCCCAGCTTTCTGAGTGTGAAGGATTTTTTTTTGCCAGCAATGATAAAGCAATTCAGACAAAGCATCACTCAGTTATTCTGTCTTCAAAAGTGAATATTTATGATCATATGCACTGAGCATTCAGAGTGTGTGTGTGTGTACAAGTAAGCAGATATCTTTCATGAACACCTTGTAGTATTTGGACACCCCTCTCAACACCATCCCCCAACCCACCTATTTGTATAAGTAAAATGGAAAACTGAATTTTCCATGTGTCTGGAAAAATATTCTTGGTTTTCCTGATGAAATCCAGACCATTCAATTAAAATCCAGACATACACTGGAGTGTGAAGCCACCTATGGGCTAGGAAGCAGGAAGTGTAATGTTATCCTGTGCAGCAAAGGAAAACAAAGAAACATGAGGCATCCAAATTAAATATTAGGGAAAACCAAGGGAGGCAGAACATGACTGCCTGTGCTAGGATGAAATCAGAAAGAAAGGCAGCATAACAACACTAAGATGGCCAAACAAGTCCTGGGATCTAGAGACCACTGACAGAATTTTTTAAATCACCAGAAGATGTTAAAGATTCCTGCAAGACAATAGATGTATAGCAAAAAAATGAAAGGTAATGAAAAGGTATAACTACCATAATGTCATACTTATGTCACATCTCAGTTGCCTTTGCTTTGGGCCTGTTCTCCACCTCAGTTAAAGTCTGGGTCACAAATCAAATAATCATTTCCAGAACTTGGAGTTTGAGGCCATTTCCCCAGCTGAGAAGCCATGTGGTCAGTTCTGCACAGAATTCCCACAACTACTCCTGAATTCAAGGACATGAACACCTGGGGGAGCAGAGCCCCTCCTCATTTGCAAGGGGCCATTCTGTAACCTGTCAGCAAATCAAGTATTGTTACGGAAAGGGGGATTTAGACTGCCCACCTAAAGGTTTGTCACTTGGCAGATACTGGCTTAGCAGTTTGAATGCTTGTAATGCTGAAAACCCCCTTAAGCCCCTCATGTGTGGTTAAAAACTCTCACCTGCTTGACCTCAGCCTGGAGGTGCCGGAGCTGTAGGCACTGCTCTAACCTCTTGTGAGTTTGGTCAGCATTGAGCTCCAGCTCGTGCTGTTTCTCGTGAAGGAATTCCAGCAGTTCTTGAACCTGTGTCGCAAGATCAATGTCTTTTTCACAGATCAGCTCAATGCCTGTAACATGCAGAGAGAGGGATCATTGCACTTAAATGCAATTAAATTTCAATTTTGCAGAACTGTAAGCTTCGAAAATTTTTTGCCACCTAACACATTAATTTGCAAGTCTCTGAGTAATTCTTTTTCACTTAACTTTATCACATGTAATGTTTGGCTTTCCCAGCTGCCTACTCTTCATCACTACATTTTTCTACAAAATAGTGTTTCTCTGGTTATCATTGCTCATCTGACTCATCAGCATCTGGCCAGTAGGACATGACTTAAGCACAGTCTTGCTCAAAAACTTGCATGAACATCAAATTGTAAAAAAGACAGAAAAGAGCTCCCTGTTTTAGGGTAATTCATAGACTTATACTTTAGAAATGCATGTTGGAAAAAAACCTAGAAGAGAAAAGAGGAAGAAAATAGAAAAGTGAAATACAGGAAGGAAACTCTAGGCACCAGATCTACAGTGCTGAGTCCAAATCACAGACAGTGCTACAAGTGCAGGGAACTCCACAGTGAAAATTATTTTGCATCTGGATGCTTTTAGAGGATCATTAACAATGAATTAGTTTAACTCAGAATTTAGCTCTTTCAGAATGATTCCACAGACTGACTTTTGTCCAATCCTCACACAGCAGAGAGAAAGGGTGTCTTAGTACCATATCCCCCTCCCTTGCATCCTGCATGAACTTGATAAGCCCCTCAAAGGCCTGGTCTGATTTCATGGTCCTGATTTGCTCACAAGATTGAAACAGAGACTTCCTGAGGTCCTTCCTACCTCCTGAATATTTTTCTGACACTGTGAGCCTTGTTTGTAGTGGTTACATGAAATACAGTGCAGAGCTTCACACCTTCCTTCAGAGTGACACCGGTGCGATTGCGACGCTGGGTTCGCTACCAGTGCAACGGGGAAGGTTTGGCCTGGAGGAAGTGTGATGTCATCCCATGTTACTGCAGTCCCTGGGATTGCAAACTAATAAAGACCCGACTCTTCCCTTATTAAGGTCTCCTGGAATTTTGCCATTGGCCTCGAAGCAGGAAGGATAAGGAACCTAATATAAAAATAATGTGATTGCAGTAATGCTGAGAAAACACTGCACTTTCCTCCAAAGCCATTTGGTTTCACAGAATAACACAGCATTAAAAAAGAAATGTGTTAATTAGAATCTGCTGAAAAAAAGACTTGGACACTATTATTAAAAAACATTTAGAAAGTTGTCTTTACCTCCCCCTTTATCTTCCTCAGAGACTCATGACTTTCATTCAGCGGTATCTACACGGGACAGCACACAAAATAAATATGACCTTATTACTAACCCTATCCCTTTTTCCTGGTTTCTGGTTTTATCAGAAAAAGCACATGGGAATGCAAATGATTGGCTTATTCCCTTTCCCAGCCAAAACAAAACAGTTCCTTCATTACCAAATAAAGTGGAATGGCCCCTGGCTTCCCATTTAAAACCAGAAATTTAATATATGTTTCTATTCTTGGGAGCGAAGTTCCTTTCAATTGCCAGACACCAGGCATTGTTGCTGCAATTAGCCTGCATATGGTTCTGTATCCTGAGGACATGATGGCTTTTTGTATGCTTGACTTCCCCACACCTATTGGATATTAAATGCACAGCTTTCCCTCCTGCACACTCAGCTGGTGCAGCTCTGATCATGCTAACTCATCAGCAGCAACCAGGGAACTGCCTGGGATGCTATCCAAGGGCAGTGTGTGCTCCCCATGATGAATGATCTGCCCTTTCCTGCTTGTCATATGTCACACAGATTTATTCTGTGGTGCCAGCGCACGTGGTGAGAGCGCTTTTTCTTCTCAAGTATTGGCTGGCAAAACAGAAAGCCTTGTTTCCCGAATAATTTAATACATATTATCTTTACATTGTGTTTTGACAGCTAGAAAAGCACAGGTGACTTTCTGATGAAATGAACTTGGGTGCCATTTTGTTCTAATGTCTCAAGCAGTGCAGCAGATGCCAAGTGAATTATATTGAATTGAAAATGTTTTTAAAAAATCCTACAGGAAAGAGTACTGAGCCACACTAACTGGCATCCTACAAAACATACATTAGTGACACCTGAACTGTCTGCACTGTGAGATACAATTCGGTCTAGGGAAGGGGTATTACTTTTTAACCTGCACAAAACTGTTCTGAAACTGATTTAAACCTGCTTTAGGCTGAAATATTAAGAGCCTGTGATAGCACAGTTTATATTCTCTTCTTTGCAATGTAAACTACAGTTATAATTAACCATAAAGGACATCACAAACCAAATGAAATAGATTTCTGCTTCCCTTCTAAGCAATGCAATACTTGGAGAAGAGGTGAACAATGTTAGCTTGATGACCAGGAAGCAAAAGGACTTTGAATTTTACACATATCAGGTAGGGACTGAATAGATGTCCCCAACTTCAGCTCTACAGTGTATTTCAGGTTTGACTTAGAAGCAATTTGTCTAAGATAGAAAAAGGGAGCTCTGTAAACCATGAGACTCCCAACTAGGGGCTCATTATGACAACGATACTGACAATGCAAATGGACTTTAATAATCAAATAAGTTTGCACAATCAATTAACCAGCTATTATATATAACCAAGGTGCATTTGCTAATAAATTGCCTGAGCACGTCATCCCCACAGTTTGGGCCCAAGTGCTAAATCACTCCTGAATAATTATCCTAAACTTTCCATGGGAAATGGATTTCTCAGAAATGTCCAAGTTGTCACTTTTGGAAACACCAGGTTCCTTCAACATATTGAGTTAGGCACCCAAAAAAAATCAATAACCATTTCTGAGAGTATTTACCCACGTATTTAGCTTTGCTATCAGCAGTAGAGCTATAATCAAACAGGAAAAATAGCAGATAGGTTCCTTGGAATAAAAAGTGCTGGATCATTAAAAACTCCAGACTTGTTGAGAATACTGTTATAATATTCTATACATGCAAAAGTTTCCTGATTGACACAGATTTTAGTGACGATTTGCAAGTACTGCAAAATTTCAGGAAACGCAACCTGACTTCCAGATCTTACCTATTCCCTAACAAAACCAAACATTTATTTAAAAAATAGTTATTCTGATGGTGAAAACAGTCTAATCCAGGCTCACTCAAGCGTGCTGCAGTAGTGGAAGGAATCACAGGAACAAAACCCTGCGCTGGATGGAACTTTGGAAACACTAGACTTGCAGAGATGCCTGATGGCAGGGATGCCCTCAATACCCACAGAGTCTGACCTGGTGCATCACAGAACCACTGGATTTATTGTACCAACAGAAGAATCTTCACAGGGATTTCCAGACACTCCACAGCCTAGTAAGGGTCAGTGCTCCAAGTCTGCATCAGACATGCAAAAATCATGGGTGAATGTCTAAAACCTTCTTTTTCTACCTCCACAAGACTTCCAAGTGAAAAAGACATCATAGATGGAAACACCTGGATGTAATTTTATCTGACAGACTTGCTGGCTTAAAGACCTCCAAGCCAAACGACAGAGTGATCAAAATCAAATCAGTTTCCTGTGTGGCATGTTGAAAAGAATAAAGCTCAAAGAGAGTTATAGGGAAGGGAAGAAACTTGGTCAATTAAGGGTGGCTGGTTAGGTAGAATGGCTCTGGAAAATCACATTTTTTATGGCTTTATCTTCTTTGGCTACAGCTGAGTTTTGATTGTAGCAGTGGTGACAGTGTACAATGGGAAGCAGCAATAGCATCTGATTTCCCAGAACCCCTGCAAGTTTTCAGCTCTGGCAGTTAAGAATAATCATCCCCTACCCTAAGCACTGAATGGCTATGATAAAGGATTCAGGAAGAGGGAGTAAAATTAAATCACTTCTTTATGAAGTATAACTGTTCTTTATTGAAGTAAGAAGCAGTAGGCTCCCAAGTGCTATCTTTCTCCCTTATTTTTCCATTCTCCCAGCATTTAGCATTCCATGCATAGCAGACATGGCCATTACCTTTGATTAACTGCAGTTACTCTACATCCCCATGGGACTTCTGCTTCCCTGCTTTTGGGAGCAGTGGATTTTTATTGGGTAGGCTTCATAGAAAGTGTTCTTAGATAATCCTACAAAAACATTTTAGAAGTCAATCCATTGAGTTGCTAACCTTTTGTCAGCAATCCAAGAGAAGTTGTTTCCAACTTCTTGACAAACACAGAATTTATTTGTTTTTTATTTTCTGAAAATCAGTCACTGAGGCTCCTGACTGTGCTCTGTTCTGGATCATATTCTTTACCTCCCATGGATTCCTTCAGGATGAACAAACAAACAGACAAAAGAGCACAAACATCTTAACCAATGTCTTAGGACAAGTTTTCTAACTCAGAAAGCGGGGAGGCTGAAGCACAGGGCCAGGCATCGTGTGGGCAGATCTCAGAGAGGCTCAGACACATGGCTCACAGAATGCACCAAATCATCTAGTTCACAACATACTCTTGAAGCAGTTCTCAAGCCTGTGTTGAACGCAGCCTGCCAAACCAGGCTGGATGCTGCCAGATCATTTTGAAGGTAGGTGCCTAGAGGTAAAATGTTTGCCAAAGAATAAAACCATAAAGCCCTGTATATTTCAAATGAGGGAAAGAACAGGAATTGCTCTTGCTTTGCACTCTTTCCAAACATTTTAGAAGGTTAAAGCACTACACAAGTAACATTCACCTCTGGGCTTTATGCAGTGATTAATCGGAATTATGATATTCCTTTTCCAGATGCAAAGGGCAACGATACAAAAATCCTGACTCTTAGGATGTGTTAGAAACAGGATCTTATGCTGAGAAGCAGAAGAATCTCTATCAAAATGAATCAAGACTTTCATTTAAGCACACATCTCAAAGGGCTTTTTTACACCCAAGTTGCTACCTTTAACTTGTAAGTGCATTCTGAAAAGGAGAATTCCAGTATGGTTTATCATACGCCCTTTTTACACAAAATAATTCCACGTAGAACTGGCTGGAAATAAGAGTTCAATTTCATGACTGGTTTCAAGGCTCTCATATTTGGATTCTTTCCCAGAGGACTCTTGGATAACTAGATTCTTTCTCCCTTTACTCTCTCTTTCCCTCGGGCATTTCTGCACCCTGAAGTGGGGAACAGGATAAAGGTACTTGAGTCTGCAGAGAACGAAGCCAGCACATCTGGTCAGTTTGGCTCTCACTGAACTCTATTTGCAGTAAGATTAACAAGCTCAGGAATCGAGAACGACTAGACTTCATCCAGACCTGAGGTCTGACTGCCCAGCTCAAGGATCTGTAGCTCATGACTCTGCAGTGCTTGTTTCTGAGCTGCAGCAAGGACAAGGAACTTGTCTTGCCCTCCCCTCACCATCGAATTTGGAGTCAATCACAAACTCCATCCTGCAGCTGTGAAACTTTCTGAATGAAACTTGAAAGTCAGCTTCATTTCCTCCATGAGTTTCAGTCTCAAAGAAACAGCAGGTTTTTACGTAAAATCCTGAATCAAAATTCTCAAAACTTGTGGAAAAGTTCTGGAAGTGGAGAGACAGGTATTGCTCATACTTATGTTAAAAGCTTATTTATTTGATACGCATTGCGGTATTTTTGCTTGATTTTGGGATCTTGGGCTTTTTCTTGTTTTGCTTATCTTTTTTTCTCCATGTGAAATAAACATCAAATTGCTCTGCTCACCTGAAGCCTGAACCTCCATGATGTATTGGTGTAAGTCTTGCCCTTGTTGGATGACTTCAAAGGTCATGTTGTTCATGGCCAGTTTCCGCTCAGTGTGACGCTGCAATCGCTGCTCAGCCAGAGTGAGATCCTCGGTATTGAAATCATTCATTTGCCTCAGCAGATCTTCATTCCAGGCATCCAACTCTGCTGTAACCTTCATGGGCAAAAGACAGGCACTGTATTCACTCAGGATCAATGAAATATCTTACTCTCAAACAATGTTTGGATCAGAAAACACTCCACATTTTGACTCTGATCCAAAAACCTTCAAACCACAGCTTCAGTGTGCTCCAGATCCTGCCCACTTAATGCTCACACTTCACATTTTTTTTAGGTGAGGATCCATGGAAAGACTATCAGTCCAACAAAAACTTTCCTTTTCCCTTACACATCCCAAATGACTCTGGAAGAGAATACCCACTATGTTCTCATTGATGGTAGAATGAATGTTTCTGAATATATTAAAATTAAATGAAAAAATAATGCTTCCAGAATTACAAAACACCCTGCAAACACACAACCCCAAAATGGCCTGAATGTTTCTAAAAACATTTTGCAACACACTATGTATTACATATCACAGATGTAATGCACAACACAAAAACATCACACTCAAGGTTTAGGTGAATCATCCACAGATTCACGAATGGTACCTGGCTGTAACCAAGACCTGCCAGTAACTCCTGGGAACATGCAAAATCTTCTTTGCTTTCTCAGCTTCCTAATTGTGACACACAGGCCGATGATTTTAGCAGTCCATTTATCGTATCTTCTGCATTTTACATCTTTCTCCACAGCAGCCAGCTGGTATCAAAGTCCTCCAATTTTGCCTGGGCAATTAAAGCAAGATCTAGTCTCCACCTAAACAGCCCAGTCTCACCTCAACCTAGGTTCTGCTACTGCAGGCAAAAAAGAGAGAATGTGCTAGTGACAATGAATGAGGGAAGGGGGACAAGGGAAATGGGAATTAAGTCGCACAGTGCAGAATAAAAGTCTCAGAAGGATTGAAAATTATTAAATAAATGCCTTAATTCTGATTAATAGGTCAATTCCTCATAGCTAGATTCAGGAGAGCTAGAAGTAGGTACCTACATTCCCACCTGGGCATGTTATGATGCAGTGAAAAGGTCTCTGCTTCTCACTAAAAGTGCTCGTCAGGGCCTGTGTGCAGTGAGACGCTTAACTTCCTAAGGAACCAAGATCCAAAATTTTGCATTCAGCTTTCCTTTCCAGAAAACATACATTATATGCAACACAGGCTTAGGAAGACGACCCAAATGGACCAGTTCTCAGCCTTTCTCACATTAGAATGGAGAGGAGCAAAGAGTTCATACTAGAAGGAAAAAGTGGACGGTTTAGGCTCTTTTTTGAGAGAAGCAGAAAAGCAGACTTACTCAATGAAGAACTTGGGACTCAGCTGCAGGGTGGAAGGCAGAGCGTGCATATCCTGAGGGGCTTGTATTTTTCCTCAGCTTGTTCCTTCACCCATTCCACTCAATTACCTTTAAATAATAGCTATCTCTACACTGTCTTTGGCCCCATTCCTGATTCCAGCAGCCTCTGATTCATTCACATATCACAGCAGGAGTCCCTGGACTGTGGAGACTTATTGGCAGATTTAACAGTTATGGAAAAATTTCCAGAGTTGATGGTAGAGAAGAGTTTTACTAGATACATTTACATTTAGGGACCGATGCTCAGCTAACAGTAATCAGAACTGAGGTGATCTTGACCTCATTTTAAACTACAAACAACAGAATTAATTCAGAGTGAGCACAGGTTCCTACAGTCATGACAGTAACACAAAGTTCAACGTGAAGTCCTTTCTGCTCTTTCTAATGGAAAAGCATGTGACATAAGTGAATCAGAAGAACTTTCTCTTGGTAACTTCTCCACTTGGCTGCAGAAGGGACACTGATCAGCATTGCTTTTATTGTTAAATCTAAAATAATTTCCATTCCAGCACTGGAAAATGGTTCTTCCTGACCATACTGGCTTTTGCCCCTCAAGCCTGAGTGTCCAAGACAGGTCTGCAGCAGAGAGGCATCTGCAAACACTCAGGAGAAGGGTGGCTCCCAGGAAACCAGTGCAGCTCATGCTCGTGGCAGCAACCAGCTTCCACCAAGCTCCACACACAGAAGGAGCTGCATCTAAACATCCACCTGTCCCTTGTGGACAGCGGAGCTAAAAGGGGTTTTGCTCTATTATCCACACTCCCCAGATCAAATCAGTGCTCCAGCTAAAGAGGAAACGATGGTACAGGTAGCGAGGACTCAAGCTGATAAACAACGTGGGATGCAAGGCCAGCCCATGGTGCTCCACATCACATTGTCAGGGCCAGGAACAGAGGCTCCGCCTGCACCTGAGCAGCTCTGGACAGTCAGACATGTCCAGCAGTGACAAAGCTGTCAGACTGAGTGCCAGCTGTGCCAGGCCAAGAGCACAGCCACCAGTGGAGGGAAGAAGGAAGGAAGGAAGTAGCCTTTGAGTGGGGGCTGATGAAGGGCTGACAGTCATCCATGTGCTGGGTCAGGGAAAGAGAAGAAGGAATCAGGCACAGCAAGAGGTGGAACAACACCAAATTTCTCAGGCTAACTGGGTACAGGAAGGCTGGGTACATTGCTCTGAGTAACAAACAGATGGCTAGCAGGGAGTCTAAAGCACACTAAGGCAAGAAGCAATAGCAGGGCTGTGATAACAGCTCAGGTTTCCTGAATCCCAATCTGGTGCCCTATTCCAGAGACCATGCTGCTTTTGCATATCTCATTAAGACATTTCCTTTTCTGTCTGTACAAACAATGCCCCAAAATCCCAGCATTTTCTGTACTTCAAACAGGACCATTTGGAAATGGTGCCAGAGTCTGAATTTACTGGTTTGATTTGGGTATAGGGAAAATGATTTCTTTTTCTTGAGGAAGAAGATGTAATTAGGCAGCTCTGTTAACTACAGCCATATATTTTTCTAGTCTGAAAAATGGATGCTTTCACAGATTAGTCAGGCCTTGATACCTCTGATAAAACTTGGACTGCATCAAACAGAAGTGTCCTGTCCCCTAAGCTGTGGCATGACCCAATTGCACCGGGCCTGTGTCAGGAATTCTCTCATAAATGAGGGTCATTTGGCCATGAACTTGTTTTATTCCCTTTTGACAAAGAAGAATGGCTGAGTAGTTTACCCTGTTCATGTGCTAGTTTTTTGGTGGGAAGAACTGACAGCGCTTCTTATTTTATTCACTTTATTCATTCCCAGTGTTTGTGATTCTAAATAGACCTCAGCAACCTTCACATGCAGTGAGAGAAGGGAAGCCCTGCTGTAATAGAAGACCTGAGCTCTGCTCTGTTCTGCTGTGGCTTGAAAAAGAAATTGTACCAAAGCAGAAGGGTTGTGAGAGCAGCAAGAGCAGCAGTACACAGGTCCACGCTAGCACAGGCAGCAGCCTTATCCCGTGGTTCCCACACAGCTCCAAGGAAAGCTGCACATACGGCTCAGTCAGCCACACTTCAGCCAACTCCTTGGAAGGAGCCACCCTCCTTTCTTGTGGGTCATACAAGGTCAGTGGCCAAGAAACAGCTCCCTGTTACTAAAGGAAGGTCAAACGATCCAGGAGTACTGATGAAAGACATGACAAAGCTGTTGATTCCAACGAGCCTAGGAAGCACATTTTGTCATTCTTCACCTGAAACAGGTGCTCCTGCTGCCATGACAATGGGAGGAGAAGCAATGCTGGCAGTGAACCCACTCTAGTATGAAGTGAGATATCCTTATCAGAGAAATGGAGGAAGCACGTGAGCAAATGCTGGGTCTGTGCGAGCTCCATGAGACCATCACAGAGCAATTATGGATATACAGACTATGGCAGCCAGGTCTGTTTTCCATGCAGACACTGTGACCACAGTCTAGACCACGTAGCCTTTAGGCAGGAATTCTCCTAAAGCAGCAATTTAATATATCCAAATTCCCACTGCTGCAATACTGCTGCATTTGCTGCCTCCTGGATTTATCATGTTGCAACATCAGCAGGAAACGTGACCAAATGGAGAGGGACATGTTCTTCAGTCCTGGAGAATAATGAGAGGTATAGAGAGAGGTACACAGGTGAAAAGTAGCAGCAGTAATAACAACAGGAGCAGTCCAGGCAGCTCATGTCTACATTGCAGCTTGTTTGTGAATCAGGCCAAAGAGCCTGCCAGAGCTGCAGCAGCTGCTGTACAGGCAATTGTACATCTCTAATAATTTCTAATCTAAATCCTGAAGTATATATTTTTTATGCTGCTGCTGCTGAGATTTTCTACAAAATGGTGCTTCTGAGCCTTGAATGCTGCTTGTTTGGCCTTAATTCAGTGTTCAGCACCTAAAGTCATGTTGTTTAATGGCACCCTGAAAATTTTGTTTGCCAGCTGAAGGAGGTGGAGAGGGGAAGTGAGGAATCAAGTGAAAGAAGATAAATGCTATATGGAGACTGAATCACATAGGAGCTGATATTCTGAAGTATGGGCTGAGGAAGGGCATATGAGGAGGAGGGAAAAATGTTCTATCATGGGAGCACAAGCTATCAACACAAAGAGAGTGGGCTTGAGAGGGATCTGAAAAAGAGTAAAGATGCCTGGGAAGAATGAGCAAATGTAGGAGGCAGGTTGCAACAAAAATGATGGTGCAAGTAGGAAGAGAAGCAAAGGTGAGAAGAGTGGGTAGAGCGCGGGGGTGAGCCAGGACAGGAAGAACAGTCACACAGGCACAGAGCAGATCTGTACTGAAAAGGCAAGATCTACCTCATTTCAAGAGAAAAAAAGTGACAGCCATACAGCTGGGATTAACAGAGTGAGGATGGATGAGATGAGAGGTAAGATTTGACCCAGGAAGGAATAAAAAAAAAAAAAATTCCAACTCCTGGATGCAGAGGGAATGTCTGTGAGTGCAGAAAGAAGGAATTATAATAAAGTCGGTGAGACCAGAACTCTAAGGCACATGCCAGAGACTGGGCACCAGGAATACCAAGGGCAAAAGCATTCAGAGCAGGCTGAAGGAGCAGAAGACTGGATGCGACAGTGTAAGTGGGTCCAGGAGCAGACTAAGATAGGAGAGGGTAAATGGAACTGTCACTTCTACAGATCACACAAGCAGAAAGTTTGCTGTGCCTCTTTCTCAGGCCTTGGTTTTGGCTGATGCTGTGCAAAATGACAACACTATCACCCCATTTTTTTGACAACAGACAGAGATGCCGCACTGGCTTAGTGGGGACCTGAGCCACTGAAGTGTGAAAGGACTGTCACAGTGATGATTCTGCTCCGGTGCTTTCGACTCCTTTGAATCCCAAAAGTATCTGGAGCAATGATGGAATTCAGCTCCAAAACACAGGGTGCCCAGAACAGCTTAGAGCATTCCTTTCTTTAAAATGAAGTGACATGCAGTTAGAAAACTTGGTATAGATGGAAAAGAGAAACAAAAGCTCACTAAGCATGAAACATTACAGGATTCGAGCTTATGAACAGAACAGGCTGAAATTTTTTTCACCATTCTTTCTTTCAAATCTATCTCAAAATCTCTGTAACACTTATTTCTAATAAAGAAGTACACACCTGAGTGTCAGCTCTTAGTCAGTGAGGGGCTACAAAACATCTTGTACCTTCATGCAGGCAGCTAATGCTCTTGAAAGGTTCTGCTAGTGTTATAAACCTGGAATGGGATGCTCAAATGAGTTGTAAATAACAGTAAAACAAGCTACTGTGAGAGCTGGCTCCTGTTTCCTCCTAAACTCATGCTCAGGGATGGCTGTGAACAGCTAGAAGAGCCAGCAAGAGAAACCAAGGCTAAAAATTTTAATTAGCAGGTGAAATGGAGCCAAAGAAATTGATGGGGGAAAATTAGATATCCAGCAGGTGAAGATTTTAGCGAACATGGGGTTTTTTGAAATGTAACAAACAGCATACAATATCCAATTTATACTGTCCTATGGGAACCCCCTTAATCCCTCCCAGGACTGTCTTGGTGTGGGAACCACATCACTCTAAGACTACAGAACACAGGTTCTGTCCAGCATTGCACATTGTAGGAAAAGAAACAGTACATGCAAGGGAAGGAACTGTACACTTCTGGGAAAGGGAGAAGGAAGTTTCTTTTGAGGTAACCAGCAACTGTTGCTGGACATGTATTGGCTGAGATCATTCCTGTTCTCAGTCACAGCATTTTATACAGGCCTACAGGTGAATTTGATCATCTCTCTACAAAAGCTTAAAGGGAAAAATATGCAGAAAGACTCTGCATGGCAGTAATTTTTTAGGGGTTTCAACTCAGTGCATTTCACCATTTGGTTCTTACACATTTACTCAGCATTTTCTTGTACATTCGCATTCACTCAAATTATGGTTAATAAGCCTTTAAATTACTATTCCTGAAGCAAGGGACAAAGTATACATGACAGATCTTCCCGAAGATATAACTGGAGAAAGACTGTGCTTTGTATGTGCAATACACTCAGCATGGTGCCAGCACTGCTGCTGATGTCTGCCAGCCCTCCAGCCTTACTCCTGATTTCCTCACAGTGGATCAGCTAGCACATTCACGTTCCATGAAATCTCCTGAGTTACCTGGCTGGCTGCACAAACTCAGCTGAAGTCAGTATCATATAGAAAGACCAACCATATAATCCCAACGATCCCATCTTGTTTTGAAACGCACAGCGGCTTGGTAAAGGAATAGAACATACCAGGCATCAGAGTTAGACACATTTCCTAAATAAAGGATGGGCTGTCATTTTGTGGTGGTAAAACCTAGGGCAGAACAGCCTCCCATCGGGACAGCCAGGCTCTCTCATGTTTCTGTTATGTCTGTTGCCAGGTGTTGCCATACTTTGGATTTCATTACTTACCCCAAGAACCCAGAGTGTAAATATCAGTCAATATAATGAGATTATGGCAAGAAAGAACAGGCAGCACATGCTATGGGCCTGTGGGTTTGTACCCAAATTCATATCTGCCAAAACTGCCATAACTCCAGTACAACACAAAAGCTGCCTCTGAGGCTTAGAAGTCCTTAAAAGTCCTAAATGAACACAGCTGATCTGCCTTGCCAAAGAAATGGGCAGGTGGCTTCTCTTACAGGAAAGTATTTTTCCTGAAGACAAAACGCAACAATAGTTGACAGATTTTACTGAAATACAAGATCAGTAATGCCTAAATAGATGGAAATAAGTGTTGCTTGTGCAGTAATCATTTCCTGAAGTCTGTCTGGACTCCAAACCTCTGTCAAGAAGCAAAGATCATAGAAAAGCTCAAAAACCAGGAGGGCTACAAAACAGATGGGCACAGTGTAAGTTTAGGAAGGAGTGCCAGAGGAATGGGTTATGTGATCTATGGCACAAATTTCAGTATCTGGGGAGAACAGACAAAGCAGGGAAGTTTCCAAAGAATGAGAGACAGACACTTCCTAAACAAAACAAAAAGGCAAATCACTCATTTGCCGTTTGTGAATTTTTAAAAATCCTAATACTCTGTCTGCATTATTAATTAGAAAGGAGAGAGAGCGGCATGGAAAATTAACAGAATCGAAAACGTTCAGTACCAAAACTGGATGGAAAGAGTCAACATGAGATGTAACTGTTCTCTGAGGCTGAGCTCTGATGTGCAGCCTTCCCTAAAGCTGTTGGCAGCAGACAGGCTCCCACAGCTGCATCCCTTCGGCTTCCACCAGAGAGATGCAAATCTTCCTCTCACCAGAGCTGCCAGGGACGGGACCTCATCTCAAGGGATTCCCTGGAGCACAAGAACCAACAGACCCAAATAACAGACCTGAGAAGGAAAAATTGGAAACTTGGTGCTTGACAAGGCAGAAGCAGCAAAGAGGAGAAGGGTGTTCAAGTTTGGGAGGAGGAGGAGGGCCCACTTTCTGCAGGCAGTTTGTGTGAGCGCAGGGAGGATTAACGCAGCTGCAGCAGGTAGAGGTCTTTCACTAAGGATGTGTTCAATAAGGCTCTGCTCTTTGGACAGATGGAAGGGGGCTTATCTAGACTAGAAAAGGAGAAATTCATCTGACAGTCAATCATACTGGTACACATTATTTCACTATTCTTAATCTATGCAGGATCTGGGCTATTATGGAAAATTAAAACCTAAATATATTTCCAGTCATAGCTCAAGCTACTTGTCTTTAGTAGGAAAAAATGCTTAATTTCCTGTTTTAAATGTCATCATCTTTTTCACTCAATAGCTTGGAATAGTCAACCATCAGAAATACTACATGCTTTTAAATTATGGTGATGAAAAGATCTTTTTGTTTCTCAACAACAGCATGAGATAATTCTGTTAATTCTTGTAACAGTTTCCTACTGACTTGGAATCTTTATCATACAGCTGAGGCAACTGACTGAAATCTACTTTCTAAGCACCATTACTGTGTCAATTTGAGCCAATTCAGCTGGTGTTTGAAATGCATAGCATACATGTGTTATTTACCATTTTATTTGAAACTGCCTTTGTTTTACTATCCATCAAACTGCCTTTCTTCTTTAAGCACTAACTGTACTTAGAGAATTTAAGATACTGACCTGGATATATTTTTCACCGTGTTTTCAGTAGAAATTGTCACAATTATTCTAAAACAAAAAATATTTTTCCAAGAGAGGGAGCTTTCTAAATAAAATCGTCTGCCCACAGACTCTCTATGAAACACGCTCTCAGATTTCCCTGTAATATTAATCTTGCAGAAGGAATTCTGATGTTCATATGATAAAACAATAGCAAATCTACAGTGACAACTAAGTGGTGATTTTCTTTAAAATCCCTTCTAGCTAATCTGATTTTAGAAGACTCTGAAGCACACTTCCAATTTTAAATATCTTAATGTATCACAGCCACTCCATTCCATGAATATGGAGAAGTAGGATCCATGCAGAAACAAATCAGAGGTGTCCATGAAGTATTCCCATTTTGGTATCCCACATGGAGAGGAATAGTGTAAGTTACATCCTCTCCTGATGCCTCAGTTGCCCCGTCACTAAAGTAATGCCTGGTGGTGACACTCTTTGACTGAAAGATTATTTATAAAGAAAAAGAATTCGAGCACAGTGATTTGTTGTTTTTTTTTTTAAGGATTTTTACTTAAATTGGCACAATTATAGGTTCAGACCTTGAATCTGCAGTGAAACAGGCTGAGACTTTAATGAATATCTCACACGGGTTCACCACATACTGTCTACAAACACATTTGGGCATTCCAGCAGCACATATTGGTTGTCTCTTTTTTCTTTTTCTTCATTTTTGAAAACAGAGGTGCCATTTATAGGTATATTCAAGTACAGCATTCACACCCATTTATAGCTTTTGAGTAAAATTCTCAACTATTAAGCATCTGCCACACCACATGTATCAAAGTATCTTCTATTTAAACATAGGATGTAACATACTTTGCTGGAAGAGCAGTACCTGACATGAAATAAATACATTTATATTTACACACACATACAAAGAATGCTGCCTCTCAATAGCAAGAAGGCTGCATATAACTGGTAAGTAAATGAAATTATTCCAATTTACATAATTAACAAGCACTGTAAGACAGACTGCAGTGAAATACCTCACTGTGCAGTCACAGCAGAAAAGCTCAGATACTCCTCACCTGTTTCCTGCCTTTTATTTCACTATAATTCATCATGCCATGTTTTAAACACAAAATGTAACAGAGCATTCTAAACCTCCCATTAGTTACCAGCACCCACCTTGAGACTACCCAGAGCTTTACAAACAATACCTTTGGGAAGGTATCAGCCTCAAACACTTACAGGTGCTCCCTCAAATGAACAAGCACCAAGGGGTACAGCAGGAAGAACACACCCCAGAAAGGACACAAGCACTGACACGAGTCCCATGGACTTTGTGTACAAGTTAACATACATTTTGTTCTTTTTTCATCATGTCCTATCAGAACTACAGTAAGTAATTACTGAGATTGGCTGGAGTCTCTTCAAAATTTCTCAGTCCAAAAATACCCCAATTAATAACGTTTTGATGAATTTTCCATCTAGGGCTTTTGATTCCAAAACCAAAGTTCAAAACAGAACTGACAGACCTTTTTTTGCACAAGGACACAAAATGTACTTTACCTTTCCCCTGTAATATTCTTTTCCTTTTTAAATAAATCCACTGTAATGTCTAAAAAGCCCACCTTTTAAATATCCTTATCCTGTTATGCATGACATGAGTTTTCACTCTGTGGTTTAAAGACAGGCATGTATCTGTTTGTATCTGAAGAGACAAACCTCGCTAATAAGTGACACACAGCTTTCAAATCCTCAAGTGACTCATGTCAGCAGGGAGCTGTAACAGGCATCTCATACAGCTTCTCTGCAAAGCAGGCAGATTCTCAGCATAGTCAGGCAAGCACCCATGCACCTATTTCAGTGCATTCTGGCAGTTTATCCTAAAGCATACTTTAGGTCCAACAGCCTGAATTAAAGCATGGCTGTAGCTCTCCCTCCCTCACTGGACAGCTGAGCACAATCAAACAGCTCGAGACGTACCCTCACAGGGGATGTTCACATGTCCTCTCCCTCCCACATCTCCCCCCTGCTCCGGTCACGCAGCCAGCTCTTACCTCAATGGTGTACTGCTCAAAAATGCGGAGCTGAAGGAAAATGTCTAGCTTAATCTTCCTCTCATGGAAGAGCTCTTCCATCTGTACCTGGGCCTCGTCGAGCTGCTGAAGGACCGATTCGATGTGGCTGATGGAGCTGTTGTGGGGGGTCTTGTTGTTGGAAACAGCAGAGTCCCTGTAGCAAGGCAGAGAGCAGGGTTAAAGCTGAGCTGTGAGGCAGGCAAAGGAGCAAGAACTACACATCTGTGATTCTGTGTGCTGCTGAGGAGAAAACCCAAGCACAAAGGGCTGGGGGAAGGTGTGTGCAATGCTCATCTCTACTCGCCGAAATCCTGTGGCTCCTGAGCTCGGCACAAAGTTTGAACAGGAGGATCATCCCTTCTTGCGTGGTGACCTTACACACTTGGGAGGGGCAGGAGAGGAGATGCCACATCAATCTCAATGGCTCTCTTGAGGAGACTGGCTGGCAATCACCTTTAATGCTACAGGGTCACCTGCTCCTGCCAATACTCACATCAAACTCAGAGATGCTATTTAGCCACCTGGACCTTTACAGGTTAATTTCTTGCATTTACCTTATTACTTACAGACTAATTGAATCAGAATTATGAATATTTTAGACCAATGGCTACGGATGCCTTGATATCCTCTGGATTATGTAGTACAGCAATGGATACACAACACAGTGCAAAAAAACCCCAGCATACCTTTCCAACACTCCAAGAGAGATCCTGACTTGTCTTTTCACTGGGGGAGGTGAAATGAGATGTGACTATGACAGGTCAGATACTGCTCCAGTTACATTTTCCATTTACAGGCAGCAGAAGGGAGCAGATCCTTTAACTGGTGTGTCAGGACCAAGGGGGAATTTGCTGTACTTGAAAGAAGTCTTAGCACAAGCACAGGGCAGTCCTGACAGTTTCTTTTCTATTTGTACTTTCCTGTATATTAATAGGTTCACCTACAGTCTGCTATGTCTTCAGCAAACTTTTTTTCAGTGACTGTTTTACAGATAAATACCATTTGCAGACATAAAGAACTGAAATTTATCCTCAAATGTTCCACATAAGGTCCCTCAACTTTCTGAAGGACCAGCAAGGAAACTCTGAAGCCAAAATTTAATCTTGCCTTTGGCACATTGGTTAAAACAATGCTTAATGCAGATGCTTAATAAAACAAGATTCAGATGCAATGGGTTGCTCCATCCAATGTGCTCAAAGGTGTGTGATAGCAGCTGCATTATTTGGTATATTTAAACTAAGACAACAGAAAACCCTATCAAATACACTGTTGGAAAGACCTGTGCAAATTGTCATCATACGGGGTCAGATCAAAGCAACACGCAGCCAACTTTCATATTAACACTGTCAGGGAGCATAATGGAGAAAAAAACCAAGCATAATCTTTAGCAGACGCTTTTTAAACTGAGCTAGGCACTTATGCGGGGTCGTTTTAGCTGTGTTTAAAACACACCTTTCAGGTTCTAAGGCAACAAAACACACACATTATTCCGGTTTCGTTACGTGCCTTGAAGTAAAGGAACAGGCATTTGCCTGAACATCTAAGTCTGAGAATAAAATTAAAAATACAGAATACTATTAACTGCACAGTAATTAGCTCTTTGGATGTGTTTGACTGCTTTTTCCTGAACTACTTGATTATTTGATACACTGAACTTGAGATGCTCCAGTATTGTTCTAAAGCAAGTATTACCAATTTCCCTTGCTTATAAGGGAATATTACCCCAACATTTCTCTCTCCAGGTGTTATAGTTTCTGCCCCACTCTGTTTTCACATTCTTGGTGATCACGGAATCTCTCTCTGCCTCCACATTAGAGCTGTACAGAGGAAGGAGGAATGAAAATAACTAGAGATTTTGAAACTACATCTTAATCTGAGGCTGCATCCAATCAAGTTCAGTTTCCTTCAGTCAGCACCTGTCTTCTATAAAAGGACATGAAATAAATCTTCACTCAAATGCAGGATTATTACTATTCATATATTATCTAAATTACTCAATGAATTATTCAAGACCGGTGTTGAATAATCTCTCATGGGATCTAGAGACACACTTAGTTTTAGAAATTCTTTTTCATTAAACATTTCACTCTTCAAATCAAGCCACACTTGCATTTCAGTGACTGACGCAATATAAAAGTTTAAGAGTAGTAATCTGGTATTTTTTTTAAGTCTCCTTAGATAAGGCACTTACAACTCCTAGCTAGTCTGGTTCAAGAAAGATTTCCCTACAGAAAAAAAAAAACCAACATTTCTGAGATTGCATGCTTCTGCCACAATATTTCTTGCTCTGTGTGGCAATGAGAAACTCTGGTAAAGAATAAATATAAGATCCTTACTAATCTCTGAAAGGCTATGGATTAGGGTTTTAAAATTCAAGGAAATTGTTGGGAAAAAAACTCCAAAAGAAAATGTGGGGTACATAAAACCGGACTCTATACATTGCTGCTGACTTTGTTTAAAATTAACACTGTGCTCCTAAAACCACTTTCAGTGCTCTAACTGGCAGAAAGCTCAGTGAGAAATACCCATTATCTAAAGCTTATATACTAAACTACTGTAAAAAAGGCAAGATTCGTAACTCTTCACTGGTTTTTTTTTTTTCAGCCACTAACATTCCTGGTCTTTCACTGGAGCAAATCATTGTTTTGCCTTTCACAGATGAACAGAAATATCGCCCCCAGCAGCACCCCTGGAAATGCAGTTCAAAAGGTTTGCTTTGCGTTGACTGCTGAGAACAACGATCACCTCAGGAAAGCACTGATAAGGAAAAGTGAAAAGTGTTTCCAACGTGAACCATGACATGTACAGAGTTGCTAGACAGGCCTGTTTTATTCTTGATAGTTGTGGCCTCCTGATGTAGTCACTGAGGCCCTGAAGACCCTGTGTGAAGAGCAGTCCCAGGCATGGTATTTAGTTCAGGCAGCTGAGCTTTTCATCGCCTATCTGGAGGAAACACAGAATGCTATTACACAAATGATCTTCTCTAAACCAAAATCTGTTCTCTCAAAGATAAGAACAAGAAATGTAAAACTTTCCAAAGCTCCAGTAATTTTATTGCTTTTAACCTGTGTTGTGACATGCTTGATAAGAGCAGTGTATTTCATTCTCTTCATTGTTGCAGCGTTTGCAATCTTCATCTATTCTTCATGGCCAGTACAAGGTGATCCACACTGAAATGCAATCCTGCGTTAAGGAAAGATTGCAGCAATTCTAGTTTTTCCTTTATCTGTGTGTTCTTTACCACTGCCAGCAGCCACGAAAGCTGTTAAGAGTGGGCACACACAGAGGCAGCTTCACTGGGTTTTTTTCACACTGTTCTTCTTCATTTTTTGAAAGAGTCCAGGATCACATTACAGGCTGTGCAGTTAGTCAGAGAGTGCTCAAATCCAACAAGCTCATCTTGACAGTTCGGTGCTGGAAACTTCTGTGTGCATTCAAAGGTTTGGCAGCTGTTCTCTCTGGCTTTGGTATTAACTCCATCAGAAGCAGGGGATCACTTTGCACAAATATGTTCACCTTGTTCCACCTTGCTCACTGCCCCGAGTACAAACCAGAGCCCAGACCCCAAACCCACCTTTTCTTTGTTAAACACAGCCGCCAGAAAACCTGCCTTGGTATTTTGCAAATACTTGAGCATGACACCAATTTTAAAAAAAAGTTTCAAAGTGAGGCCACTGTCACTTTTCAAAGACTGAAAATAAGAATTGACTAAGTTCACATTAAGAAAAAAGCTGAAGTCCCACACACCAGCTTGCAGTTCACCTCTTCCCCATTCTCTACTGACTTTTCAACTCCAGCTCCACCTTCCCTGCTGACTCAGGTGCAGGCAAAAAGCCTTTAGGGCAATCCCACAACCAGAACCAGGACTCTTGGAATGTCAACACTTTCTGCAACCCCACACACCACTCCACACTCCACCTGATGGGCTTGTACAGGGTCGCTTTCAGACTTTTCTCCATGGGTGTTCACACTGCAGTGATGCCATGCCAATAGTTGGGAAGAATAACAAAAAATCTTTAGTCCCGAACTTCATTGCCATTTTTTTTATCTCATAGAAATGCCCTAAACTTTGCAAACAATTTCTTTGAGTAAAAGTAGGCTACCATGCAGATGTTTGACTGACCTGCTATAGCTGGCCAGACATTCTTAGCTAAAACTCCTTCCCCTCTGGCAGCTCATTTACCAAACCCAGCCTGTTTCTTTCCTACTGATTTCATCAGCAAAGATGAATAGAAGGATGAAATCTACCTTTGTCTACTCCTCATGCTTCCTCTCCAACTCTAAGATTGGCAAGCAAAACCACAGCTCAGGTCCCTCACCCTCCCCCATGGTGCCAGCAGGTCACACACAGCAAGAGTAGGAATCTCCACGGGCTCTCCAGTGTGGCTGCCCAGGGCTGAATGACAATCAAAACCTAGAGCAGTCCTTTCAAATCTCTCATCATTTTTTTTTCTGACCCAGCAGAGAAAACTCTGCATCCAGAATGACAAGAAAAAGCTTAGAGGAAAGCTCAGCATGTGGCAGTAGTAAGGATTAAGGATTCCAGGAGGGCTTTTAAGGGCAGAGCTCCACCAGAGCCCTCACTGTCCATTCTACTCTAGAGCATCGTGGGCGGTTCCTATCATGGCTCATGACTTTCTGCACATCTCGGCTGGGAAGCAGAGGCATCAGATTAGAAGAGCTCAAGGTGAAGAGTATGCTGTAACTCTCTGGGACAATCTGGTGAAATGCATAAAACCTGGGATATTTGCATATTATAATGGATACAGAACGTGCACACCACGCACATGTGTATAAGGGCAACCTGTAACAACACAAAGATCTAAATAATAAGTGATGTATTGGACTTGGTTCAGTGCCCAGTAACATCCCTAAAAGGCAGGAAAACTTCACTGCTGTCAACAAAGCTAAAGGCACAGGAACAACAACTGTAACAACAAATGAGAGAGATTTCACAATTACAAATTCTGTAAAAGCATACTCTGCATACATTCATTTGATGGTACTTGCAGATTGAGAAAGAAAAAAACAACAAAAGCAACAAACCCCCAACAAAAAGCCTGACACCCCTCCCCCCCCCAAATTCTTCGGGTTAGTCTCTTCGTGTATTTTAAATTAGGCAAAAATGAGCTGGTTTAATTCATAGTGCTAGTAGAACCAGCAGTATAAGAGCCTCTTTGACACTATGAATAAACCCCACATACACAAAGATAAATAGAAGGGTGCTGCATGCAAAATAAAACAGTGAAGACTGTTAGACACGTGTGTATTTTATTAAGAGGAATGCACTTACCCTACATCAGGAATAACTATATAAATCACGAGGCCTCAGCTCACAACCATTTAACAGTCTTCTATAAATACTAACTAAAAATATTCACTTCAAACACATTTAGTTCAATGCACTTCCCAGTGCCTATAAATAATCTCTCTGTCAAACAGGAAACCCATGCTGATCCAGACTACTCTAAGCAGTCCACACACATCACTCCTTGTAATTTCAATAAAACACTCAAAGGATCTGTGGAATTATAAATAAGCAAAGAATTAACAAATTCACCCAACTGATCCTAGCTTGCAGTTCCCTATTTAGGCACCCCTAAAGCACAGCATGCATCAGATTTCTCAGCACCTGTGCCCCAGGTGGATGCTTACCTGAGCTGCTGGATTAGATCTTCCCCTTCTTTAATAACATTGAGGGTAGCATCCAGGGTGGCTGTTTGCTGCTGCTGAAACTGCTTGATAAGCTCCTGAACTGCATCCACAGAGTCAGCACAGACATCCTCTAAGAGCTCCTTCTGCAGATCTTCCATCCATGTCCACAGCTGGGAAGAAGGGGAGGGAAATATAAATCAGAGAGGGATTGAGACTTAACCCTTTTGCTCTCTAATTCCAGATCAATATGCATTAACTAGGGCTGCATGTTTCACTGGAAAACTGACCTAAAATTTCTAACCCCAAAAAGATGCATTTGTTATTGATTCTATTTAAAGCAATAAAGTAAAATAAACATAATATCAGGTAGTTTTGAAAAAAAAAAATCAATTTCTGTTTACTATACAACAATAACTAATTATTTTATTCTGATTAACTCTTTACTCGAGTTACAAATTAAAATCCCCTACCGCTGTGATAACCTAACCCTTTCAGGAGCTGAGCACTATCAGCTGCTATTAATTTCACATGCAGCTGAAGCCTGTTGCAGGACAGACCGACAATCTTTGGTATGTGTGTATGGTACTGACTGAAGTCTAGCTGTGCCTGCTCAGCTATGCCTTCCCAGGCATTGGGGCTTTGTTGGTTTTTTTTTTTTTTTGTTTCCAGCACTTAAACCCCCTCCTCAAAATGCACTCAGACTCTGCATTTTAACTCTGGGAAAATCCAAACATAGGAGACAACAATATCACCAATCAACCCCGTGCAGATCCATTAATTTTGAATAGTCCTGACTACCAGTTTTAAAGCCACAATCACAGCAACAAATCATTGCAAGTGCTCAGATGAGAATTTCCAGCCAGCTGTTCACCAGAGGTCTGGACAGGGGCAGGAATGCCCCGGCAGCCTCTCGCTGGCTGTAAAGGCTTAAAGCGAACGGAGGTTTCCCCTTTAAGCTTGTGCTGAAAAGTGAGTGTAAAATCGCACCAACTGAGCTGGCAGCCTGCCAGCAAACCCTAATGACTCCACCAGAGACTCTTTTCTGTGCCACGCCTGCCCCATTAACCCACATTTTGCTGGTATGTGCTGGAGGTAGCAGCGAAGTACCAGAGTGAGAAACAACACCAGCGCACTGGGAAATGTCAAAGGATGCAGTGCCGGCTTCTCCCACCATCCCAGGGACTGCAGAGCTTGGTCCCGCAGGGACCTTGGGGTGAACGTGAAGCAGAGAAGGACATTGTCCGTGGGTGGCAAAGAGCTGGCAAAAAATGTTTGTGTTCAAAATGAGTTGCACTGGATCCCCATCCTACAGCATTTCCTCCAAGGCTGTGAATTCTGCACGTCCACATTAAACGAGAGGAGGATGGGGATGTCTAAAGCTCCAGCTGCCAAAGCTTCTCATAACCAGGGCCCCCACCTAAGGCCAGTCACTAAATACTACACTATACACACACTACAGACTTCAAGGATATCACCCTGGTCCAAACCAAAATTGTTGAAATTAGAAACTGTCCCAGCATGCTCATGATACCTGAAAAGGGAGAGCCCAGCTCCTTGTGCTCTGTCCCCACCTCTGCTACTGACTCCTTGCTCAACAGACTTAAAAAAACAAGTATGAAAACATATGCCTAACTTGTAGGCTTTTCAGAGTCAGCTTTGAACATTTGGGGTAAATGCCTCTGTTTATTCATAAATGGCATAATCATAACGGGCTGCCCTACTGCTGGCCTGAAACAGAATGTCTTTGCTTGAGATATTTACACATTTTCACATTCTTAGGAAAAAGGCATAGTATAAAAGGGCAACTATTAATAAAAGAAACAAATGTGAGTAAATAGGCATGTAAAATAAATGAAAAAATGAAAATATATTGAAAGAGCCAAATAGAAGGCTTTTACATTTGTGGTCAAAAGTCCATGTGCTGAACTTTGGGAAGCTACCATAAAGGAAAATGCATTAGTGCCTTTGTACATTAATTATATTGAGACTCTTCCTGGTTTCGATCCAATCCCCGCACGCACTCAAACAGTAGGGACAGCTGGACTATAACAGACAAGGACCAGGTTGTTCAGGGAATATTACTCTGGCTTATCAGATCTTCAAGTAATAGAGCACTTCATAAATACAGAAAAATAGCTATGTGTATAAATCATCCTTCTGTTTTGAGGTGGGAAATCCAGTAGTTTTTTAATTTCTTGCCGTTCTTAGTTCATTTTTCAACTTAACAAAAAAAAAGCTCAGGAAATTTTCTTTACAAAAATTAAAATGAGATCAGGAATTTTGTTCCTTTTTAGGAATCTGCTCTTTTCTTGAAATTATGATGTTAGGGCAGAGGAGAGTGTTTCCAACCTTCAGAGGAAAATCCTGTGTTCAAAAGTGTCTCCAGAACCCAGCTTTTCAGCAGGAGCATTGGACATTTGAGGTCCTACTCCACTTTTTGAGTAGGCTTCTAAATCAAAGCAGTTTTAAAATACTTAAACATAAACTGTGTTGTATTCACCTGGAACCAAAACACTCATTCATTTTAGAGAGCACTCAAATATATTAACTCCTATTAGCTTCAGATGTTTCCATTAATGACCTCTGACTGGAAGGATTTGCATAGTAAAATCTATCAGAATTTAGGTCATCCTTGACTCAGAGGCCTTTAATCCTTTTGACTCCACCAATCCCTGGAAAACCCTAATACAAAGAATCAGTCGATATTAATAAGATTAGGAAGACCTTTCAGGAACAATTCACAATAGGAACCAGATTCAAAAACCTCCTAGGTTATGTGCTACAACTAACAGCACCTGAAATAAATTGCAACCAAACCCCTCTTGTGAATGCTGCAGCAACGAAAAGACCAGATCCTTGTCTCTGCAACACCACAGTCAGAACAGCTGTTAATCATAAAATAGAAATCACATCCTGGTTGTCACTGCTCAGGAAAATAAGTCCCTCTTAGGGCCTGATGTTTCATTCCAATGCAAGTATTTGACCGATTAAAAAAAATCCTGACTATTAAAGCCCCAAATCGCTGGATACCTTGTGCATTTCCAGTCCATGCTGTGACCTGCTCTAAGCTAGATAGCTTAGACTGAAGGAACTGTTCCCATTTTTCATCTAAATCTGACATATTGCACAGCACAACTTTAATTTCATATCTGCAGGAACTGACTTCTTTTATTCTTAGCATGAACAAAATTTGTGAGCACTTGTCCCATTCCTGTACATATTTCAAACTATTACTAAGGCACCACCTGATCCCGTACAGGGGGTGTAGGTAGATACATGCAGATATTCCAAATATAGAGGCAGTATTTCCACATCCACCTGTGGTGTCTTTCACTACGTTTGCCAGTCACACATGTGTCCAGAAAAGGAGATAACCTCTGCATTATATTACTTAACAGCTACTAAACAAAAAATACAGAATCCTAGAAAAGAATAAAGAAGTATCACAAAAGTAAGTTTTGTTCTTCCTTCAACTGATCTATGCTTTGCTATGATTAATTAGATATGGAGATTCCAATGCATTAGTGGTAGAACCTGAATTAAGTCCGTCAGAGACATCCAGCCACAAATCTGACTCATGCAAACTACATTTAAAAATGTCATGAATGTCAGCTACACTGAAGTCTCAGGTAAATAACTATCTGTAAGACATTCATGCTGAAGGTCCATCGTGGCTCCACAACTGAGGCTTTGTTTATCAAGGCTTTAAACAAGAAAACTAATTCTCCTCTGATTACTAGAACAGTGGGAAAGAATGACACCCCTCCTTTCTTTCAGGGGAGCATCTTGCACCCCTCATGCATTTTGACAACAACTTTTGTGTCTTTCTTGGATATAAAACACAGGCAGTTTCCCTCTGTCCAAGAGACAATACAGCTCTTTATTCCCAGCTACTTCATCTGATGAAATACCCTTCATTTTACTCAAGTACTTAGTGGGATCACTTACTGAAGGCTTGAAGGACACCTGTGCCTGTTACCTAAAAATTATTGCTTTTGACTTAGAGCAAGAAACCACTTTAAACAAAGTCTAAAACCTAAAGAGATTGCTAAGAAAATCTTGCCTGCATGACTGGAATAACTCTTAAACACCCAATGTTTATATGCTGTTATTTGTAAATGACAGAGATGAGTTATAATCCCCTCAAAAGCAGTTTAAAAGCACTGAGTAATGGGAGCAGTGCAAAGAACCAGCCAGCTCAATCCATGAGATTTACCGTTGTACAGCATTTTTGCTAGTCTTCAAAACAAGGATGTTAATGGAAACAAGCAATTTCCCAGGGTGTATGTTCTACCCCTTTACTATGCCAGAGAAGCATCAGGTACTGCAGGGCGGGCCCCAAAAGGATGCTCATGACAACTCAGGAAGGGAACGTTCACCACAGCAATGAAGACTAGAACAGAATGCAGAAAAATTCAGTGACACACAGGGACCCTGCTGCCACTCCATGAACTGCAATGTGAGTGTTCAGAGAGCCAAAGGCAGGCTGAAAAAAAACCCCAAAAACACAGAAGCAGAACTGCTCCAGAGAGAGACGTCCATCAACCCTGTTTCCCTCTGCTACTATGCCAGGCTTATCCAAACCTATTCTATGGCAGTAACATTTAGCTAGGAATGCATAACATGCACTAGGAAGTCACACAGACCCCAAGTTCAGGGTAATTTACGGCAGAACTTCAGCCTGCACTTGTGTTTAGGCATCTGTTCAAATGCTGTTGTGCATCCAGCTTGACTGCACAGCCTTCAGTAAATTGTCTGTTCTACTTTAATATCCCCACACCAACTTGGTGGGGAAGATGAAACTTCCCAGCACAATTAACCTTCATCAGCTGGTATTTATTTACACTTAAAATGCATCCAGTCCTGTTTCAGTTGAAAGAACTGATGGTGGTTGTAAATTGGAAGCATATTTCAACAATGTTGTCCGAAGTCACATTCAAGCTCTCAAGGAAACCTCAACAGAAACACAGAAAACAAGGTCTGCAATGATGAGCTGCAAAGTGACCTCATGCCACCATCCAAGTGTCACATAATGACAGCACACCTAATAAAATGTGACAGGATGAGATGTGACCAGACATCATGTATGAAATGTCACAATATGCGACTTCCATGGTAAGACACTACTCATGAGACTCCCTGCTGCAAGACTTGATGTGGTCAGATACCACCAAACTGGTTGGGAAGAAATGACAAGTGGAAAGGGAACATTCTGTGAAAAAACCCATCTGATCTCTTCCTAACCTCTTTCTTGCTTTTTCCCTTTTCCTCGCCAATTTCTTGACATTCATCCTTGGTTGGGTTGCATCTGGTGCTTCTGTATGTGCAGGCTTTTTAATTAGTAGCCTTGCTGATGGCAAAAGGATTTGCACTGCCTAAACATCTGATGCTTTTTCCAAGTCCTGCATGGACCAGATTGATATAGCACAAAATAATCTCCTCTCAAGGGAAACATGATTTGGGTAGCTAGGCTTGCATCAGGGAGTGTGTAGATCCCCAGCCCAAGGTCATGTAAATGTAATTCAGGGTCTATTTGCTCTAGGAGGGAAAATTGATTTATAACTGACAAATCAAATGTACATGTTCTGTGCTTCTTCTGCCACCATCATGAATTGTAAAAACATGTTCCTCTTCTAGTATAATTTTAATACGTTATATGTAATTAGGAATCTGGATGTAATTAACTTCAGTAACTGTAATAATCAAATTCTGCCCTTGATCATACTGGTAATAGGCTTAGAAAAGTTCTTCCTTCATTGGAAGATTTACTCAGTTTGACACCAGTGTGATACAGAACAATTTGGTGGAGGAGAAGCTTCCCACACTATGAATGCAGCAATTTACTAAAATAAATGCAGGTACCATTACATTCTCCTCTAAATTGTTCACTGGATCTAAACATCTCATCACTTCTCAAATGCAAGTTGCAGCACTCCTTCCCTCTGTACTTTCTCCAGTAATTGGCTGTATCTGTCATTTGCAGTCTTACCCTGATCTGCTGCTTTGAGTCTTTTGTGCAACTTTGTGCACTACGCCCTGGGAATCTCAGAAACAAATCATTTGTGGCAATTCTGAATCGTTCTGAAACTTGCTAAGGACTGGAAAAATTGAGTGACTTTTCTTTAACCAATCAGTCTTGTTGGATCCATCAACTTGAGCCACTCCACTGAAACCATTTTCAACTAGTTAAGCAGACTCCAGTGCATACATGCACTTCAGGTGAAAGACAGAATGCATCTTTTGAGTGATGACTGAATTACAGGAGTGTCCCTGTATGGCTTTGATGGAGATTTACTCAGCACACAAATTATTGCAAGCACTGGTTGCCCGCTCTGTTGCCTTTGTAAACAGCACTACAGCCCACACACTGGAACTGGGAGAAGCTCATCTTCCTCAGCTTCAGGAAATCAGGAGAACAGGCAGAAATGTGTCTAATAAAAGAGTACATTATGAGAGCTGGCACATCCTATTTAAAGATGCTCATAAAACTCCCTTTTAGCTGCAGCATGAGCCACTGATATTTGGAGAGCAAGGCATACAGGCTGGAGATCCGTTTCCACAACACACAAAACACATGCAAGGGCCCTCAAAAGCCAAGGACAATATTTGAGTGGAGCCATTGGTCTGTAACAATGCTGCTGAATGGCCTGAAAAATGTGGATAACAAAGTATGAACTTAAATGCAGTCTACAGGAATCCTTTGGCTAGCACATGGCAGAGTGGTGGAAAGAACTTCTCTTCCATGCACAGGTTTGACTTCCTGATATTTGGTTTATGTGGCTGCATTTACAAGCATTTAATTCTCATTACTTTGCTTCTGTCTCACAATCTTTTGCCATCACAGATGGCAGAATTTTATTCACTAGTGGTCTGGCTGTGCTTCAAACTCCCCTGCTCAAGAGCAGGATGTGCTGCCAGGATACCACAGCTCTTTTCTTTCCCAGCTACTTAATCCTTCATGAAAAAAAACTTGCTTCTGGGCAACAAATGGACAGGAAAGAAGGGCATCCTGCACCACCCCAGCTGTCCTGGTTCCTCAGTCCCAGACCTTTGGTAGCTTTACAGACACGATTTAGCTCTGCAAAAAAACCACCAAAGTTAACGACTGGTGGATGTTGGCATTTTGGTCCAAGCCACAGTCTACTCTCTGGAGTTGGGGGGGATTTGCTTTTATTTTGCTGCTTCATGATACTTAATTGCTGATAACCAAGAGAGCACTTTTATATAGCTCACACCAAAATAACACTTTTTATACTAGGAGAGCCCTCTCCACAGCCACAACTTTCAGAATGATAAGCTGACAGGTGATCTGCCTTCTCCAAGGTATCCTCCACCCAGGCAAGGGATAGCACACATGTTGCTTGTATGGGCACCTCTGGCAGTTCTCTTCTACCACATCCTCTGATTTCTGCCTGCAAATTCACCTCTGATGGGGACAGGAGAATACCTAGGAAATGAGCACTTCTTAAAAAAAACCCAAAAAACCACAACAAAACAGCATTCACTTAGAATCATAGAATCACAGAATCACTGAAGTTGGAAAAGACCTTTAAGATCACTAAGTCCAACCATCCATCTAGCACCACCACCACACTGATTCAGCTCCCAGCAAAAATAATGATCATACTCACAGGAGGCATAAGTCTAAGGTTTGATGTTTCACTGCCCTGCAGTGAGAGGAGGGGCAGTTATTTTCAAAGTTTGATTTTGCATGCTGTTGTGCATCTGTCTCAGCTGTTAATATTATCCCAGTGAAGGACAAAATTTTTAGCTTTTGAACGAGGCACACTGTACTTCATTCTAACACTGAAAAGTTCTGGGTGTGAATTGGGTACTCAGTGAATATTTTATGTGCACAAAGCCAGTTTGGGTCATTTTAATGTTTTATGCTCTCCCTTTTTTTTTTTTTT